>CM061118.1:0-67654 GCA_030770115.1 Daphnia galeata
AAGAAATTCGGCAGAAAAATCGTATCATTCATGTGAATTCTGAATTTATTATTGTTTTTTTTTAATGCGAATTATTCAATTCAATTTACTTTTTTGTTTAGTCTAACTTCATTAAGGTGGCACTGGCAGAGAGTGGCGAATCAAATACCAAGGCAACGGCATCGCCAGATGAGACTGATCCTATAACGTGAGTGACAATTTTTAAATTTTTATTTCTAAAGACATTTCCAATTTTAGAATTTCTTTGTGTTTCAGGAGAAAAGCTCACCTTCAAACAACAACGAGTGATACCCCGCTTGTGAAGAGAACCACCGAGAAAGCTCCCGAATATCTTACTTTACAAAAAATGCTTTCGTTTCTTCACGCGGCATTGCTCATGACGGGGCAACGAATTTTCTCTGGCGATTTAATAAGGTATACGGAAATGTTTTTCCATGCATACAACGAGACTCTTAATTATTTTTTATCTATGTTGAAATCTCTTAAAGGTGGGTTCGGGAATGTAAAATTCCCTTCTATGGAGCGCACCATTTGCTGCCAGCAACAATGCCGCTGTCTGGAAACGACGCCAGGATTTTAGGAGCAATCGGCTCACGGGCGAATGAAGCCCCATGCTCTGCCGTGTTTCGCCAGAATACAGCCCGCATTCTTAAAATGCTGGGTTACGAGTCGGTGCTCAAACCACACACTTATGTCGTGGCATCCAAAATCATTGTTGATCTTCAGTTACCAAGTAAGTGTACTATAACCAATTCGAAGAAATCTATCGTTAATCTAAACTAATATATTTTCTGATCTTTGATATTAGATGAGCTGGAGTGTTTTGTCAAGGCTCTAGACCGAATAGTCCATAAGGGAACCAACGTAGAAGAGTGGAGTAGCTATCGTTTTGGTAGCATGATGAAAAGCGAATGCTTGTACGCTGGAGCTCTGGTAATACTATATAAAAAAAAATTATGAAGTAAAGAAACGATTTTATTTTTCTGTTATTTATCAGGTTCTTGTTTCCATGAAACTGATATTTGGATTAGACGGGCCACTGAATATAAAGTTTCCGATTTTGCCGAGGAGGTTAACAACCTCTTCCAATTGAAGCCTTCATCTGGCTTCGCTCGGCACAAACTCGGTTCTGGCCATGTTCTCCCACAACAATCCTTCATGGGCGTTAAAACGCTTTTTGTATGGGAAGAATGGGTTCGGATGATTGAATACCGAAGCCATGCGATTGAAAAAACTCATGTGCCAACAGCCATTCGCAAAGGGTCAGTGAAGAAGATGGATCCGGACTACGTTCTCCATTTTGCACAAAACGATGGGTTTCTGAATTGCCAACGTCCTACGGATACATTGTCAAAGTTAGACAGTGATATTTTGGAAATTATTAAAAGAGCCCAATCTTCTTTTTCTTCCTCTCCCGGACCTGAAAAAAAACATTCCGAACTTCACTCCAAACATTTTTAGCATGCATGGCTTGGCTCTCCAGCTTTTCAAGTTTGACAGACTGGAGTATGGTCTCCTAAAGGAAGAATTTCCCGTCTCGTCTTTAATATTTTCCTTGAAGCGGCAACGGTTGGCGACTGCTTTAAAAAAGGCGAATCCGCCTCATCGGCTAAAAGTCAACAAAGGCTCAGCCCGTAAACACATCCAACTAACAAACCCTTTCCTCAGTACCCGAAATGTGGTCTCACAACAAAACATGCTACAGGATCGTTATGATTTTAAAATCATAACAGTCGACCCCAACATCGTATCCGTCTCCCCTGATGACGAGACTAAAGATGACGGCGATGAAGAGGCTGCAGATGAACCTAGCCTTCTTTTGTTTGATCCATCTCCAAGCTACTGGATAACGTCTTTTATTGGAAAAAATATCTCCAAGCCTGAATGGAAAATATTTTCCGCCGGATTACCACCGACTTTTGTGTGGTTAATGAATCTCATTTGCGAAAGCATTGAAGAAAAACCCAGAGACTTCTACGAAGTATTCTCTCAGGTGGAAGCACTCGTTTTTCTGGACCATGCAACTGTTACAAAAAGTTTATCAACCAAGAAACAGATTCACAGACGAATTATGTCTGCAAAGCGATCTCAGTTTTTCTAACACATTTTTTAAGTATATTATATTATGTATACTTCATGATTGTATTTTATTATTTGCCATTTGTTTAAGTGCGCCATCTCCCATTTTATAAAAAAGTATTGAGGAGTAACTCGGACACTCGATTGAAATTCAGAAATTGTAGTTCAGTAGCTATTCGAGCTGATTGGAAGTTTTTTAACTGATATTAAAGGATAAAGAATAAATGTTGAATTTGTGAACAGTATCAGTGTTTTAATAAATTACAATTCATTTGTTTATTTATTTTTTTTGTTAATATCAAAAAGTCGAAATGCCTTGATTTGAAATACCTTGATTTATTATGTCTAGATGATTTGATATAGCATTTAATGCTAGTACTTTTCCTGATCTCTCACTTCAATTTCGATTGCTTCGAATGCTTCGATTGCTTTCAACACATTTAAAATGACAACTCAACTCAACTATATTTAACTAACTCATTTTATAAGCTAATTTTCATTTTTCATGTTTTTCCCTTTCAAATTTTGACGTTTATATGGCGCCGTGAAAGAGATTGTTTTTGGCCATCGCTAGATGGTGGTAGCTGCAAATCAACAATCTACGCGAATAACGCGATCTAAGTTCATGCATTTAATGGTTCATTTGGTTCATGTCCCAACTCCCAAGCCGGTGAAAAATAAAAGTGAACTTGAACGAAAGAAGAATTAATAAACGATTAAAAAATGTTCAGTACACCTATTGGATTCTTAATGAATTGTCTCTGGAATTGTCTCGCCTTTTGGAATTTTCCGTGATATCAAGAAATTGCTCAGTAAATATTCCATATCTGTTTATAATTATCCTTAACTAATTGGTCCATGTCCTGCAGGTACCTAATCGATGGCTAACAGTCGTGATGTCGAAGACTACTTGCAATCAATACTTGACTTGTCAAACCCTGAACATTGTCAATTTGTGAATTTTTATTGAATCAATTGGGTCATTCCATTGAAAAGAAGGATCTCAAAACAATCCAGACTGGATCAAAAGTACAGGATGGCAAGGAAGAAATTTCAACCAAACAGCGCAGCAATCAGAGAAGGGTTAAGCAGATTGCCTGTTTCCTAAACAGCGACAAGTGAAAGAAACAATTACACTACCAGGAAAACACAAGTATAGGCTACATAGTTTCTTTCCCCTATTTCATTTCATTCATGGCATCATATCATTAGGTGTGAATGTCAGGCATCAAAGCGTAGCCTTGTCAGAAACTGCCTAGAGTGTGGGAGAGTGATTTTCTCTCAAGAAGGACCAGGACCATGCCTATTCTGTACTGAAAATGTGAGCCTTTCCTTTCTATTGAAACACATAAATTTGGGTAGTACATTTGTAATTGTTTTATTATCCTGCAGATGTTAGCCTGTGAAAAAGAAGTGCTATTACAAACCAACAAGCCCCACTCTAGTACAACATTCAAAACAATCTGGTGGAGGGTTTTTGGATGGAACTGTTCCCTGTAAGAAATCCTGATAAAGTATTCTCAACAGGCATGGCTCACAAAAAAAGCTCTTGGAATTTGATAGGACAAGGTAACACAATATCTTTTATAATAAAAAGAGTCTAGAATTGAAGTTTTGTGTTAAACGCAGTGAACACCGAACTGGAGTTATTGATGACGAGTCCGATTATTTCAACGCTGATGGCATCAAGTGGTTGCTGAACCCTAATAAACAGCGAGATGCCCTGCGTACCTTGTTGTTAACGAAGGAAACGAAGTACGAGCCAGTCGGCACGGATCTGGAAGACAAATCAAATTCACTCTTGATTTTGGCTGGTATAATAAGGCAGTTTCACTTTGCAATAAAAATTTAACGGTTTATTTCTAGGTCGACAGGAGATAGAAGGGAAAAACACATATGAGGAACTATTCAGCGAGCAACAATTTGCCGAAGAACCACAAGAGTAATATTATACTATGACGAGTATGCCGTGAATCCCGCACTCGCATTCCCTCGTTCCATCGTAATTATAAAATCGAATCGGACTATGATTTATAATCCAATTTAACAACCAATCTTTTTTGCTTTCGTTCAAACGGTTATTTACATTTATTCAGTGGACTAGTGAAGGGTTAGTGCCCCGTTTCCCTATCTGTATACACATTTCCAAGACCTACTGTAGTTAACAAACTTGTAGTTACTATCGGCCATTGTTTATAAAAATTTGCTCAGAGATTTAAACATAGAATAAGGTTATAGAATAGTTTGAATAAGGTCTTTAAAATATAGGATGACTCATGGTCCCGTGCTGTGTGTTTGTGTATATATTATTTATTTCTGAAATAGCACAATTAGGTAAAAGTAAAACACAGACTAGTCTCAACAACCTTTAGTGAATGAATATTAAGCTAATTTCAAGTGACGCTATTACATAACGCAACAGCAACAACAATTCATTTTTACTAGTAAGGAATTTGATTCTGATAGTATTGAATCATGTCGTAAGTTCTGGTGCGGATGTTACGGAACGACGAGCGTACAATGTTGATCATGTGATTGGCCGCATCTCGGTCCGAGGCCATGGGGACGAAACGGGCCTGCAGCAATTTGATAGTCTGCCCTCGGAAGCAGGGCAGTCGGGTGTCGAGCATTAACGAGACAAGAGACACAATGGCCTCGCGGTAAGGACGAACGGCCAAATAGGCACGCACACACAGTTCCATAAAATAGCGAAACGGTGGCGCTTCCATTTTGCCACCCATAATCATCACCATTTCTTCCGTTAATTTGATGTCCGGCTCAAATCCTGATTTAAAATATTAAATTGAATATTTTTTTTTTATTAAATGAAAGATGATCTTTTTTCAAATTTTCCAACCTAAATTGCCTCCGGGGGAACTTTCAAACATGAAGCCGAAATCGATGTGGATGATGTGCCCTTCACTGTCGATCATAATGTTGCCGTTGTGGCGATCCTTGATCTGTAGAAGGAAACCGACCAAAGAGTAAGCGGCCATGGAACGTATGAAATTTCGCCTGGCTGTCTGGAACTCTTGGGTCATCTCGTCGCCATATTTATTGATGAAATAGTCGTTGAGGTTGACGTCGGTTTGGCGGCCAAGCTGGTCGCGCGATTTCGCGTTGGGGACACATTCGATGACTCCGCAACCGGGCGAAGTGGCCACTACTCGGTAAGGGAAAAGAAACAAATCCAAATCCACTTGTTGGAATATGTTTTTAAACAACGAAATGACCTGAAAAAGGTAATTTAATTCAATTACACGTGAATATTTTGTGGACACAAAATGTCAATCGAACGCTGAAAGAAGAAAAATAATGCAAACCTGAAGGGCCAGCATGTCTTGTCGAACGTCATCGCCCACTTTAAAAATAGCAGCTTGCCAGACTAAATTGCTGTTATCTTCTTGATTGGCGGAATTTTTGTTGCCGTTATTAGCGGCGGTTGCAGAAGAAGGATCGGCGTCGCTACCGAGTCCGCGATCTTCTAGTTCAAGCAATCCGCAGCGTAGAACTCTGAAATACGGAGCTTTAGCTGCGCTCTGCATCGGCGTCCCGCTGTTGTAGTCAATGTCCATGACCAGCGCTTCGGGATTGGACGGCAAGTAGCATCCCGGTTGGACGGCGATCTTAGACAATTGTTCCAAACAGGCTTTCTTGCGCTCGGCACCTTTGGGAAAAGGTCGAATGTCGCCCGAAACGGCCGTGATTTTCTCGAAGAAATTAAATTCGCGCTCGTAAAACTTTTTTGGCTGGACCGGAGAGCGAAGTGAGAATGGATTCGATCAGATTTTCTAGCGTGTCGTAAAGATCGTCGTCTTTGGTGTGACCTTCCTCGTCGGTGAACTTGTTGGTCTGCATGTTCCAGATGAGCTGGTGAGCAGCCAGTTGCGATTTCTGTGCAAGGATTTTAATGAATTCGACGACGTATCCCATGTTGTCGTAGCGAACGGCTTGGACAAGTTGGGGAACGTAAAAGAGGACAGCGTCCGGTGGATACGAGTTGAGGCATCGAACGGCTACAAATATACAAACAAACGAAACAAAAAATTAAAATAAGAAAATTAAATCATTTGAGGAAAAGTAGAAATCAAAAGAAATGGTGATGCACCTACCCAATTGAGCCGTGATGGGATGAGGAGGATACTGGCGGGAAAAGAAGGCCAGAGCTTTCACCGGATGAACCCTGGACCAGTAAAGGGCGTGAGTCAACTCGGGCGATTCGTTGATGATGCTGTCGGGCGTGACGAGGTAATCGAGAGCCTCGGGTACGTGAGCGACGCAGCTCGGAGTCAGCTGAACCAGCCGCTGGATTTCACGTTCTACTCCGGCGGCGGATCGAAGCCGAGCGGCCATACGGACTGCCAAGACGGGGCTGATGTCCCAAGCCAGTCGGACATTGTCCCTCCAAACTCGTTCTGTGATCTGTTGGGCGCGCCACGAATTCACCACGTCCTCACCGGGCAACTGTAATTCCGGTAGAGAAAGCGGATTCAACCACGTTGAGAAGAATTCCACCTCGGCGGCCAAAAGAGACAAGATCAGGTTGCGTTTCTTGATGTAATCCTTGACGAAATTGTCCGGATTAGTTGCTCGTTTCATCCGGTTGGATCGTCGTGACAAGGAACTCATGGCCGTCGCGTTATTGAGCGGCACTGTGTTGGCCCAACCAGCGCCAGCCAACGCCGTTCCCCGGGTCAGATCCGTTGACGATGCGCTGGAACGGACATCGTAATTGTTTCGTGAAGAGGTCGGTGGTTGGAGCGTGCTGCTGTTGCCGCTTCCGCCGACAACCGGCCGGTCACCAGCCAACGATCCTCCACCACCACCACCCGCGAGTTGATAATTGGATGAAAACGTCGAAATGGTGTCGTCATTCTGAGTGAGGGCAAAAAGGATAAAAACTTTTATTTACGGTCGGAAGTACGGAAGAGAACAGAGTGAACCCCCAAAACAAAAAAAAAAATGTACCTGATCATTGCCGACAAGACTCTGCTTGAGATACTTTTTGTCGGAATGCATAGTGTGCCAAAAGCGGATCATAGACAGAGCATCTTCTCTCAGCTCGGGCATCCGCTTCTTGTTTGGGCATTGAGGGCGGCAGCAGAAATAGTCGAGGCAAGTTTGATAGACTCGTTCGCGCAGGAGGTTCTTGGAAAGGGAGCGAGCCAACATGTCACCCTGGAGTAAAGACAGGGCGCACTGAAGCAAACGGAAGCGAGTTCCGGCTGCTGCCGGATGACGACTCATTCGAGGTTTGCGGCTGCCAACATCAAACGGCAGAGTCACGTCAAACATTTGGGCAAACAGTTCGACCTTAAACGACGCAACAAAATGAATAGATTGAAATGAAATCAGTTCAAATTCTCGAAAAAATGGAATTGAAATTCAATTGAAGGGGAAATTCACCTGATCTTGACTGCAGTGTTTGGCTATTTCGATGCGCTCGATGAGAAAACGGATCCACAGGTCGTGTGGCTCGACCATAGGAGCTGGCGGAAGCAAAACGGCACCTTCGTGGACGGCTAGAGGACTGACGACAGCGTCTTCGTCTTCGACAGCGAAAAGACCCATCCGCTTTTCAAAGGCGTACTGCCAGGCGGCCGACATCTCTTGCAGGAAGCAAAACTCGAGATCCGGCCGAGCCGAAATGGTTCACTGCCAACACTCGACGGCGGCGCTCACGGCCCCGCTCGTGAAAAGTTCTAAATGCGACCAGGCGATCGAGTGAAGTAAAGGACGACAAACGCCCTCAATGCGGATGAGAAGGGCGGCGATGCACCTGAATGACGCATTTAAAAAATTACAAATAATTCAAAAGTTAAAGACAATTGATCTTTGAAATGGAAAGAAATTTATGTAACGTACCACAACGCCCGGCAATGGGCCTTTTCGTCTTTGGCCAGACACGACTGACGCATGTCTTCCATCAACTGGCGTGACAATTTCTCCTCCATGTTTTCTTTGTTGGTCGTCTGTTTGTCCGATTCCAGGCAGCTGAACATCCCGGCCACTTGACCGGAGTAGCGGTTGCGCTTGCCCAAAAACGGCGATGAACCTCGGCGAGTCGCACTTGAACGCATGACGGCAACTTGTCCAGCGTTTGTTTGGCAAGAGGCGAACGATTGGCAGTTGAGAGAGGCGAATGTGTGCAGTGACTCGTTGATGAGCATAGCCATTCCGGCGTGGTGACTCAACAGTCCCGAATAGGATCCACCCTGGCGATGAGAATATTCCTGAAGGCGAGCCCCGGGTCGATTCAGGGGCCCATTTGATGGCCTCGGCCAGAATTTCACGGCAGCTATCAGAGAAATCTTGACAATTCCCTCACGAGCTTCTTGCGTGTCCATCAAACGATCGAGTTGAGGAGAATTGGGCACGGCCAATCGACTAGGGCCCTGATGAGGGTCCAGATGCAAGGAACCGCTCAACACCTCAAGAATGTCCAGCATGGCAAACAGGACGTTCTGATTCCAGAGAAGATGCGGAAAACGATCGACTAGCGACGATAGGCAGCGATCGGCCACTTTGCGAATCTGTCGCTGGACGTGATTGAAGAGGACCAGCAGATATTGGGCGTGTCTCTCGAGTTCCACTTCGCGTCGATTGTCTTTGGGCTTGGATGACAAAACGTCAAGGAAGATGGCAAAGACGCGCTCGCCGACGCTCAGCAAACAATTGCCACATTCCCGATTTGTCCCTTTTGAATGGACCCGGATCGCAAAGGTACTCGAAAATGGCATCGAAAACTCGTATCGCTGCGTTTTTCACCCTCGAGTTTCGAGACCTAGACAGAGAAGAGGTAACACGACTGGGCAAACGAGAGATTCTTGACCAGAGGGACGACTTCAGGTGGATTGTCCAACAGATGGAGAATTTGATTCTTCAAATCCGTCAGCTCGTTGAACTCGAGATGCTTTCGTTGCGCAAGGCCGACGTGTACTGCAATTCGCGCAACTCGAGCGCAGCGACGTCTGAGAGACCAGCAACGGGTGGACTGTGACACGGCGATTTCCACCACGCCGCGGTACCATTCGTCGGCCACAATCCAGACTCTTGCAGTGTGAAGCCCATGACGACGCAATAGAGCCAGAAAATCGCGGAAGAGTTTGTGCAGGGCGAGGCTTGATGGGACCGGCACCGGCCATGCTCGGCATCCGACGAATGACGGCTGCTATTATAGGAATCAGGACCCCCAAGTTGCCAGCGCTACTCGAGGCTGAATCAATGAATGAATCAATTAAAAACGTTACAATAATCAGACAATCAAATTGTGATACCTTTCATGAGCGAAGCGGACCGCTCCGAAGCTCGCTTGCCTTCCCAAACCCAACTGAACAAAGAGCTCCAGCAATCGGACTAAGAGTTCTTTGGTTTCGTTGTCTCCCTGGATGCCGTTGGCCACGTTTGCTAACGCGTTTAAAACGGCCTGCGAAACGTGACGGTACTGATTCTTGGTCTTGTCCGTCGCCATGTCACCAACAGCACCTCCCTGGCTCTGAGCCGAAATAAACGGTGCTGCAATCTTCGACCGTAATGGACGTAAACATCCGCATAATCTCGTCGCAATGTGAACTTCGCTCTTGGCCAGCACCATGCAGCCAAGCTGGTCGACAATCAAGACGTCCAGCGGTGACGGTGGATGACAGAAACGCACCTGGAAGAACTGCAGAATGGACTCGGCGGTACGTGCCGTTTCCTTCAAAGTGACGGCGACGTGACCCAATGTGATGACAGTGTTTGTTGGCGATGAGGGCGCTCTCGTTGTCCGAGGTTCTCAGCCATGAAGAGGCGGTTCGAGACGCTGGCCAGAAATGCTTGGACGCAGACTTCACCAATTTGCATTCGACTTTTATGTCGTCACTCGTCACATTTTTGACAAGTTGGAAAAAACTGGTCAAGGGGACAGAATCGCGTGCAGCCGGGCAGCAAAAGAATCTTTGGATTCCGACCATCATCCGATACATTTTTGTACAAAATCTGATTTTAAATAAAACATGAGATTCAAATCAAAACCGATTTGTTATTTGCTATAATTTCAATTTACCTGGACCGACAAGTCGTACGGTGGCTGGATACCATTAAAAATGTTGAGGGCGGAAAGAAAAGTGGTCACAGTGACGTCATGAGCCGAGTACATGAACAGTTTCCTATTGGGAGGGGTCAATTTCGACTGGGCGTAATCGTGAAAATGTTCAACCAACTCCTTCACCAACGGGCCTGTCATTGCACATCATAAATATGTTTGCTTTACAAAACGAAATGACGTGGACAAATGATGTGAAGACTCATTTGTTTACCTCCACGAAGACGTTGCATTTCCAAATTGTAAGCTTTCATCTGAAAACTAAAGTCAGAAAAATCTTTCATCGGAATGGGAAAGTATTTTTTTGTCCATTCAGGCAGCGCCATATTGAAACGATCCTTGAAAAACCAAAAATTCATTGAGATTCTATATCTTATTATGAGTAATAAAATTGTGTTTAGAATATACTTCAATAAAGAGTGTGTCGTAAAGGTATTCGATGTCATCAATCTCCGTCATATTCAGGCCACTATGGACAGCCAAATAGTCCAACATTTCTTTGTTGCTGTCCAAACGTTTGCGAATGTCTGGCGCAGAGTTAAGTTCGGCGAGGAGCTCATTGTAACGAGGGCACTCCGATTCCAATACCAAGAGGAGATCTAAATTAAAAAAAAAAAAAAAAGAATAGAATCTTCTTAATTTCATGCTACTCAATGAATACTGAGTGACTGACCATCCTCTTTTGCAATAGTGTGGACTGGAATGGGCTGCCAGGCTAGATCAGGGTGCCAAGTTTGATTCTCATTGGGTTGGTAAAGCCCTGCCAGATGACATTCTGCACTCATCAATGTTCTGTCAACATCAGTGGACCTGACATATATTTCATCAGGGTTGTAGGTTTCTGACAGGAATCCTCCATAGCGCTCCCGATTCAACTGTCCCAGTTTAAAATGCCTCTCTTTGCCTTCCTGTGAAATAAAAATAGTTAGGAATTTACAAATGTGGTAAATGGAAGGATGATTTAGATTTGATGCTACTCACTCTGGTCAGCTGGCCCCACGATACAGGCCAATTGGTTAGGTTGAGGTAGGGGTCCAAGGGATATGGTCGTACTGGAGTCCTGTCACCATGGCGATACAACTAGTGAAATGAATTGAATTGATAGTTGGACATAATGAAAAATCTATAGAAGAATCAACAAGTTAGATACCATGTGAACAAGTCTGAGAGTATTGTTTGCATTTCCTAAATACTCTGTTTCCCCTGATGCACACAGAAATAGTGCCAAGAGACAGTGCTAACGTGGACCAGACCATGTTGAACTACGATAAAGAAGAAAAAATTCTATTTCGAAGTAAAAACGGAAAATGAAAAAGTCAAAGGAAGGTGAAGGAGTTGAAGTGGACTTGGTCGCAGGGGTTCGGCAGCGGAGGAAAAACGCCTCACTCTTTCTCTGCCCACGACTTTTGTTTAAGTGAATCAATGTGGGGTTCGGTCAACTGTGAAAAAGTAAGGCAAGAAATGCAAATTGACGCATTGGCATTCTTTTTCAATAATCTGATCTTGATGGGGGTTTTGATGAGACGAATTTTTTTGTAGACGACAGAATTTTCTGACAAGCAAAGAACAACGAGTGTAACGATGACTGCTAGGATGGCGTTGGTGGCGGAGTTTTTACATAATTCAAAATGCGTATTTTTTCAGATTTGTAAGAGTAAGAGTATGGCGCGCCGAAAGGGCCACAAAAAAAAAAAATAAATAAAAAAAAAAAAAAAAAAAAAAAAAACGCCACCGCCATCTAGCGGTCAAATTTAGAACTACTCCCAAAAACTTTTCTCTTCCTAAATTACAACTTTTAGTCTTATAAGATACCATATATTAATAGATAAATAATAGGTAAATAGACAAATAACTTCAGAACATAAGATTACTATAGTATTGCCTCGAGCCCTAGATATTTCGTTGGCCGCCGTGGATATCAAATCAATATAGTTCCCCAAGGTTTTGCAATCGCCAATTTACCCTTCTATTATGTATAACGAACAGGTCGCCAAGCTCATTTTACAGTTGAAAACCTGTTTCTAGCTAGAAAATATAACATGATTCTTTTATCTGATACCTCAAAAAATACGTATGTATGTTACTGAATGAATAACGTATCTCAAATGTTGAATTTGAAGGCCAAAAGCGCGCAACAACAATATTCTCTTTTTTGATCACTTTTGAGATGTCTCTTCTTCCGCTTGATTGTAACAATACTTTTCAAAACATCCGTATGTCCCTGAAATTAATAGTAAGTCTATATTCATTCAGGAATTAATTAGAATTTTGTCTGTGTTGTACATCATGCATTCGGTACGTCTATACTCTATAGCGTGGAATGAATGCTCATATCAAGCATTGTGCATATCAAGGATTGTGACAGATGAATGATTATAAACATAGGTTTGGACAGTGCAAGCGTGAATAAAAGCCTTAGTTTCTTATGGTATCATTGGTATTTAGGATTCTATTTAGAACTAGACTAGCCAACATGCACAATTCCCCCCCCCCCCCCCAACTCACTCATACTTAAGTGTACCCATCGCAATTAAAAAGTTCCAGATATGGTTCCAGTATGGATAAAAGTTCCACCATAGTTCATACCTGATATGAATTTCGACAACTCACTCGTCCCATCCCCGCGAGAATAACCCCGGAATAACCGATCCCTTTTTCCCGCTTTTTCCGTCTTTTCTGAGGAGAAAAAAATTCTCCTGATCAATACCGTTTCTGTAGTTGGGAAAACTCCTCAATTCTTAACTTCAAAATAATCAGTATTTTTTTACGATGCAATATTCAGGGGAAAATTGTTCGCGTTCACGATCCATCAGCGAGCAAGCTTTAATAAGTTCAGCACGAGGTTCAGCAGAAGTGCAGAGCCTTCGCTAGGTACACTTTCATACCTATCCTCAGGGACAATTATCAGTAGGCCTACATCTTACTTATTACATCTTACTTATAAGCAGTGATTTTTTTATCTATTTTCCTTGATGTACAGTATTTTGTAAGACTTAAACCGAGACTAAAAGTTGTAATTTAGGAGGAGAAAAATTTTTGGGAGTAGTTCCAAATTTGACCGCCAGATGGCGGTGGCGTTTTTTTTTTTTTTTTTTTTTTTTTATTTTTTTTTTTTTTTGTGGCCCTTTCGGCGCGCCATATAAGAGCTACATAAAAAAACCGCGGGTTTATTAAGCATCATTTCTTCTCAAATATCATTCAACACAAGACCGCAAGGAATTTCTTCCTCCCAATCAATGTTTTTAACCACTTTGCCTTGTTAGCCACTTAGCCTACCCCACTGCTAGACTAAAGCCGGGGATAGGTTTTAACTTGGTATTTCTCCGCAGCCTCGTAGACCAATTGAATTTGTAATTGGTTTTCAATTTTCGGAGCTTTGCCAGTGTAGAGATAGATGGGTAGCTACCGAAATTCTTCCATGGCAATGTCATCGATGGTCACCTTAATAAGTGATTGCGACTCCCTGGGTTTTTTGTAACAAAGCAGCAAAAATAGAACTGCCAGCTGACATAATTAGGATATGAGCACCAATCGTTTTTCCGTCACTGAATGGGGATAAGACCGATAAAATTCAAAAAAATAATGACTTGTACTAAAATTAAGAGAAAAAAAATAAAAAATATTTCAAATTTAATGTTTGCTTCGGAAAAATTTATTTTAGAAGTTATTAAGTGTTAAAGTTTTGATCACGTGACTTCCCTCAAAAACGGAGGAGGCGGCCTAAAAGTCATGTGATCTTCGCGCATTAGCGGTGGTTGATTAACAACCAATAGAAATGGATCACGTGATCCGCGAGACCAATGAGGTGTGTTGCCTTGAAAACTTTTTTAGCCCGCATTACTGTTGCTTTTCAAACGACCTAAGATAAACAACATGTCTCACCGTCTCTTGGACGGATTTATTAAAGCTGATTCAAATAACATTCCTGTAGTCGATATACATATGTTTACTGATTACATAAAAAAAGATTCTAACTTCATTTCTCCTGAGATTCGTTGTGTAAAAGCAACTAGAAATGGACGTGAGTCCTATGGAAATTCAGCGATTGGCTATGTACAAATCAAAAGGACGGAAAAATTATGCACTGTTATTGCAGCATGCTGCCCTGAACAAAGTGTTGGTAGTAAAAGTTATAGAGTTGAAGTTGAAGTAGACTTGGAAAATTCAGAAATAAAATCGGCCGTTTGTCATGACTGTGTGGCCTCTGCAGGTGGCTGCAAACATTCCCTGGCTGTGTTAGGATGGCTTCATCGAGAAAGTGAAAAAAAGAGCGTCACTGAAGTACAAGCTTACTGGAAGAAAAGCAAACTAAATGAAATGCGTTCTGGTAGAATACCTAGATATACTCTAGGATCCATATTTAGTAACTTTCTTGTTCGAAGTAAACTGGTTTTTCTAAATAAGATGGTCTCAAGATTGTTATCTTCTTCAAAGCTAGTACATGAATCTGAATCCGACAAGTCAGCACAACTTTCTCCTGCTGAAGACGATGTAGATAGTTCTTCTACTTCCGATGGGATATCTAATATTCTTTTGGCATGTCCTAGTTTTTCAGGGGAAGCTTTAGAATCAATAACCGTAACCTTCCAGGGTGAAGTAAAAGGTGAACATGCTACATTGGCTAGTAAGCCATGCTTAGCGAAGTCCGATTTATTAGTTTGAACTGCCTTGCTTCGAACTGGAACAAACGTTTTAAAGTGTTTGTCAGTTTGGATACCAATATCTTTCAAATGAATAGATATTTGCTGATGGCTGATGTCATCAATGGCATTTGAGTTGAAGAAGCCTATAAAAAGTAATGTACACTGAATAGTTGTTTAAAGTAAATCCACAATGACAACTTACTGAGCTGCTCTCTTTCATGAAGTTCTTCGATAACAAATATGCTGGATGTTGGTGTAACACTTATTGGTTCTTTGAGTAAATTGTCTTGATGGCTGATGTCATCAGTGACATTTGAGTTGGAGAAGTCTATAAAATGGAATAGCTATTACAATAAAAATACAAATACAACTGTATGCAATAACAACTTACTAAGATGTTCTCTTTCATTAAGTTCTTCTATTAAAAAACTGCTGCATGTTGGTGTAACACTTGATGGTTCTTCGACTAAATTGGGTGTTGTGGTTGTTGCTGAATTACCTGTACTTCCAATCATTGTAATGACTGAATAAACCACAAATTATTTACAATAAATAAATACCAAAAGATTGTGATTGTAGCAATGGAAATATGTGGGGTATGACATTTTTGTTCATCACAATTTTTTTTTGACGTCCACTTTGGTATTCTGTCAAGTTTTTGCAATCAACCTCCATCTAATATTTCAAAAAATAATAATCTAGTTATTACGTTTTCCATTGGATAAATTTTGTTAATACTTACATTGAAATGGTCTTCACAAACGTATACATGACTGTTGTTTATTTCATTTGGATCACGTCCACAGGCTTTTAGCCAAACACTTCTTTTAGTTCTTTCTGCAGGGGCAGGCACACTTATAAAAATCTTTTTAGTTGAATCAGCACTTTCGTTAGGACACAACTTTGCTACACATAGCTTGTTTCGTGGAATTTTCTTTGACATTTCAGATTTCACATACACAGTCAGACTAAGAGTTTACACAGTACTTAACTTAGGCAAGCCAAGCTGTCAAAAGGAAAGCCAATAGGAAAGCCAAGCTGCCAGTCACGTGATCTTTTCCTATTGGTTGTTAATCAACCACCGCTAATGCTCTAAAGTCACGTGACTTTAGGCCCCCCCTCCTTTTTTGACGGAAGTCACGTGATCGAAACTTTAACGCTTAATAACTTCTAAAATAAATTTTTCCGAAGCAAACATTAAATTTGAAATATTTTTTATTTTTTTTTTCTCTTAATTTTAGTACAAGTCATTATTTTTTTGAATTTTATCGGTCTTATCCCCATTGACTGAATTCAAACTCGACATCACATAATTGCATGTAAAATAAATCTGTCAGCTGGCAAATAGGTTGCTCAGATGACAAGGAACTTACGTCTTTGGATCTGATCTCTGTTGTTCATTAAGGACTCTTCCACAACATCATACATATACTTCGCATTAGTTTTTTTTTCTGCTTTTGATTTTGAGACTTGACAAGAGATAAAAGAAAGATGCAGTCGTTAGCTTTCAGTCAAGTCAATGAGTGTTAAAAGGCAGCGTGTTTAATGCAATCGGTCTTTAACTTAAAAACATTTACGGACAAATACTTTTGAGTTACAAATATTTATTAATTACGAGAATTGAAAACGGTGTCATTTTATTGAAACTTGAAAACAATTTTTTGTGGTTAACATACAGTAGTCGACCAACACATTAAAAATTAAAATTAAGCACAAAAATTTCCACAAATTTAATATTTGAGACATTTCTAGATTATTAATAAAAGAATGTTCTAAGTTCTAACATAAAAAAATAGAGATCACTTACTCCATACAGTACGAATCAAGATATGAATCAGCTATTCAAGATTGATCGATTCATATAGAATTTTTATATTTCCATATAAGGAAGCGCCACTTGGTCGCTGCACCTCATTTGAATCGTTCGGTTCAGAATCTTTGTTGGAGCCATCGCCGTCGCCTTCGTCGTCGGAGCCGTCATCTTCGTCGTCGGAGCCGTCATCTTCGCCACCTTCATCATTCTGTGCACGATTCTTCATGACCACGCGAAAAGCTTTGAGTTCATCTTTTCCCAAATTCTAATTTCAAAAAATTGGATTACATACAAATAATTAATTATTAACGTTGAAGAATTTACCCAAACAAAATTTTCAAATTTTTGTACGTAATCGTTTCGTATCTTTTCGTGTTCTCCCATGAGTTTTTTCTTCTGTTTTTCTGACACCTTTTCCCACAAAAGATCAATGTCAGCAGAAGAAAGATCGCCAGCTTTGGAGTGGTGCGTCATTACGTAATAGGCGGCGACACTCCTAATTGACAGAAACAATTGAAATAGATATCATCAAATCATAACTACACAGATGTACAGTAGATATAATTACTCTGGTGGTTTAGGTGGTTCTGCCTTGTACAACACTTGATTAGCCGCCCAAACTGGGGTTTTGGGTTTCTCCGAAGACTTCACACTTGAGGCTGGCCTTGATGACTTGGGAGATAATTTCAAAGATTTCGAATCAGAATTTCCGGTGGATTTTTTCGACGATGAGTCACGCTCTGGAGATTTCAAGGCAGTCGCGGTCGATTTGGCAGATTCTTTCTTAGGAACAAGTGCTACTTTCGATGATGTAGACCCCGACGACTTTTTACTTGTAGAAGGCATTTCATTTTTCGACTTCTGAACCGTTTTGCCATTGACCTTTCCTTTTTTTTGAATAGTGGTTTTGGGGGGAATTTCGAAGTCCTCGCCGCTAGCTCCATTATTATCGCTTTCAAAGTCTGATGAGCCAGCATCAGCTGCCGCACTACTTTTGGCTTTCTTACCCATCACCTATTGTAAACAATTTAAAATTAAAAAAAAAAATAAATACATTGCAGAAAAACTCTTTACCTGATCATCTTTTTGGCCAGCAGCAGATCGTTTCCGCTTTTGGCCTCGAGAACCAATCAATTCAGCGTTTCGCTGTTGAGGGGTCAGAGTGGCAATGTAAGAGGCATATTTCTTTTTGTAGGCCATGTTCATCTATAATAATAACAAAATTTTTACAATTTTCGTCAAATTCTATTTCTTCGATTAACGTTACCTCTGCAGCTTTAAGACTGTACAAAGCCTTTTCTTCGTCATTTAATTCCTTCCACTTCATTCCTATTTCTGTCATCGCCTCTTTTCTGGTTAGTCCCTGTTGAGAAAATAAACTATATCCAGAGTTGGGAGGATTGTTTGGTTTACCCATCGACCTAGAGGATAGCATTAAAAAAGAAAAATTTGTAAGTATCCCAATACATGGTTATATTGAAGTTATCTACTCGTTTATGATCCGCAATTCTTCCTTAGTCAAGAGACTGGGTTGCTTTGCTGAGACCTCTGGGTTCTTTAATTGAAATTTCTCAAATTCCTCCTACAAAAACAAATGTAAAAATGCTGATTATTTTAATAAAAAGAAAAGATGCTAGAAATGAAATTACTCACGTCATACTCCTGTTCCTTTTCCATAGCTCGATTAATCCACGATAGTTTCTCAATGTCCCTCAACTCCTTGTAAGCATCTCTACAACGTTCCCTGAGAAAAAAAAAAAATAAAAAAAATGGTGGATAATTTAAATTTAAAAAGCTGAAAATGAAGATAGGCTAAGGACAAACTTGGTGTCACTCAATGTAACTCCTTCGGCCAGAAGTTCTTCCATCTTTTCGTCGCTGAATAGATTGAATGGTGTAGGAGGTCTAGGAGCCACTGCCTTAGCATTTTTAGATTTAGGAGGAACATAATCAGGGTGGGCATCCCTAATGTTCAAAAACGCAAGCAAATGGATTGTAGGAATCAAACAATTTTTAAATTCTAAAAACATACTTGAACTTCCTCATCTTCTCTTGATAATCTTCCATCTGTTTTCTTGCTTCTTCTGAGTACTTGGTTTTACTCTGATCGCTTAGTTCATTATATTTTTTGGAAATAATCTTGCTTAACTTAATCTGTCAAATGATACAAAAATGTCAAACTATGTAACAAGAAGATTCCTGACATTTCAATACCATTCCAAGATTAGGTAGCTTTTTCATAACCGCATCTTTTTGTTCTTTGAAGAACAGCATGTAGGAAGATAATGGTCTTTTGGGCTGTTCAGGATGCTTCTGATTTTTCTGAAAAATGAAATAAAATAGGCATACTGCAAACTGCTAAAGCAATAGTTACATGAATTATGTATATTATACCTTTCCTTTTTTGGAAAAGTTACACCAAGGTCTATTTACCCACGAGGGAGCATCTTCTAAAAGATCAGAGAAAATCCTATAATGCCTCAAATGAGCCTACAGAACAATTTGATTTAATAGATTGAAAAGCGACATCCTTAAACAAGAAACGTTTATCTTCACATTAATTACCTGAATGTGCAACCAGCGATGTTTACATTGATCGGCAGAATAATCTTGAAATTTAACCTACATATATAGCGGTTCATTTGTAAGGTCGGTTCATTTTCGGAACAAAATTCACACACTTAGTAATACAGCAAGAACTTACGATTTCCCAATTCAAGTTATTTACACGCGAATTATACTTCATAGTGTCCCCCTTAGGGCAAGCTTTTCGGATTTGCTTGAAAAGCTCAAGATCGTCACTCTTCGGCCATGCTATAATTAGAAAATTATGATGCAGTGAACAATAAAAAGCATTAACTTATGTTACATAAATGATCAGCTTTCTTGTCCTCATTATCTTCTTCGTCACCGTCTTCTTTTTCATCCTCATCATCTTCTTCGTCGTCTACTTCTCTCTCTTCATCTGTGACTAAAAACACTAAAAAAGAGTTATAAATTTTACGTAGTCCAAAAACATCCCTGTTTAGGCATTAATAAATGTAGTATCAAGTGATAAGACTATTCAATTGTTTGGGACATGTATTTTGTTTACGCTATATGGACAGAAAAAATCTTATTGTATGTACCTGGAGAATGCGAGTTTTCATCATCTGGTGGTTCTAGTTTTATCGAACCTAGAAAATAATAAATTTTAAATCAAAACAAATCTAGATAGTTTATATTTTGTGAATGTACCTTTAGTTTTTTGTTCCAAAGTGGTTGATTGAGCAGCCAAATTGACTTCGACAACTTTGTTTATGGATCCTTTAAGTTTTTCAATTTCAAGTATTTTTCTTCGATCTAAAAAGTCAACAAAGACAACAATCAACACTAATTAATAAAACAAGCTGGATTCAAGAAAGATCCAATGCAAAATTCAATGGCTAACTCCAATAGGAGTTAGTCGTCTGCACGAGTTATACGATCTTTATCGCCAATTTGAAAGAAAAAACAATGAAGCCGCAAAGTCACCAAAAATTGCTACGAAAACCTTCAAGAAAGTATAGCACATATTTAACATGCTCGGTACTTGGTCAGAAGCTCATAAATATGGCCAACAAGATGAGCTCGACGACCCGCCATTTTTCATGGAAACCTCGCTAGACGCTACCTGACGCTACAGCCACTAAACTGCCAAAAAAACTTTTGAACGTTGCTACTAATTCATAGTAATAGAACATAATTAAGTTAATTCCCACTTTCAAGGGAAACCAAAATAATGCTTCTGAGGTACAGGGAATATATTAAAAGAATTCGTGGGATTTTACACGAGTGACTTTAACGATTCCAAGAGACAGCCATGTGCCTTCAAACCTGGGCCAGAGTGACCGTTTTTTGCCAGAAGATAGAATGCAACAAATAAAAATATCCTAACTATAATTATGACAAACTTACCAAAAATTGAAGACGGACTAACGTGTCTACTCCCACCTGTGCAACAGTTGGCTAACGAATGTGCATGTGCTACTGCTACACCTGACGGTATCTTTCTTGGTAAAATCTATTGCACTCCGGAGTCCGGAGCGCTCTAGTGTCAAAAGTGGCTATTGCACTCCGGAGTCCAGAGTCCTCTAGCGTCAAAAGGGGCTATTGCACTACGGAAAGGGAATATGAAGTACTTTAATTTAACGACGAATGGGAAAAAAACGACTGATTCTGTGTTTTAAATGATGTTGAATTCATTAAAAATTCAAAAAAATGTAAGAAATGCACTTGAATGTTTATAAAAATTCTCCGAACGACAGATTTTTTTTCGTTTTTTCGATCCAGAGTGATACTGGACGCAATCGACAAAATGAAAAAAAAAATGCATCGCTTCAAAAAATGTTATCTCTTTAATATTTCGAATTATTTTTTACAGATTTCGATAGATCTCGTTGAGATCTATCGATTGCCGTAAAATTTATTAAATTTGGGCTTTTACTTTAGCCACAAAAAATTATGAAAGTTTTATTCAAATTAGGGGGGTAGGGGTGGGGGATGAAAATATGAAAACTTTAGATCGTTCGTTCGGTCATTAATATAAGTTTAAATATAATAATATTATAATATTCTTGATCCTCGTGATTCAAGAAACACGCTGTTATCAAAGAATATTTTATAATTTTCCGTTTTGCGTATCAAACTTTCAAAATATATTATGCTCTAATTACCCTATACACACTACTTTTAGATTAAGTTATAAACATAAATTTTACTGGTAAAATAGCTCTGATCATTAGCTATGCATTGAGCAAAAATTCTATTTGATCAGAGCTTTATTTAAATGAAATTAATCGCAAATTTAAAAAAAACGGGACGTACTGGCGGGCCAGCTTATATTTGTTAAATCGTGAATTTTTTTCGCATATTTCCCCCAAAACGTCCCCCAATGTTGAAATCATAAATTAAATTAACGTCTAACAAATGCGATTATTATATAATGCATGTATTTAATTATAAAATTTAAAAAAAGCCGGAAAGATTTGGCTACGGCAACGGTGTAATCCCTATGCTTTGCAGGGGGGAAACCACGCTATCAAAAAGCGGAACGTACTGGCGGCGCCAGCTAATATCGTTCTTTTTCAATTAAAATCAAAACCCCACCCTAATTACAAATAAAATTGTATATTATCGATGATAAATAAACTAAAACCAAAAAGAATGCAAAATACCCATAAGTGAATGTATTTTAAAAACAAAACAAAATACATAAATATAAATGTAAATTTTTACAAGCTTTGATTACTGCACAAATAGACATAATACACTTTAAAGTCCTAATATAGCTATAAAAAACCATTAAATTAATTAATTGTAATTTAAACTGAATAAAAAAATGTCGGGAAGTGTTGGGAAGCCACCGCCGCATAATTCTGGCGTCTCGTACACCTGGCGGCCGAGTTGCGAACCCCTCGGGTTTGTTATGTTAAATAAATTTAATGTTATCTTCTCTTGGTTAATCTATTGCCTTTTTTAAGAAAGAAAATGAATAATATGTAATCATTTGTCAAGTTGTAAACTATAACTGATCTTGATTCATCTTCATCTAAAGTCACATAATTTAATATTATTTAAGATTTAATTTTAAACGCAAAAAATTCTAATCAGCATCATAGCCTTTAAGTTTTAACCGCAGTCCCACTGAGCTTTTTTAAAAAAAACTTCAATTATTCGTAATATAAGTCGTAAACTCGTAACGGTGAGTCGGTGACATCAAAACATAATTAATCGCAGCCCTTTTCAACATTTAGATTATTCATGTTTGTAAGTTGAATGTGGAATTTTTTATTTGCACAGGAAAGCACTCAAAGCATGCAGCAGTCAATGAGAATTTCTATCGACTCAGTATAACAGATAATATTGTTACTAAAAAGTTTTGACTCGTCCCTTATTACTGTTCTTTTCGGTTCTTTTGTTATGAATGTTAAAAAATTAGTAAGTGGCGTAAGCGCTTCCGACATAATTTTTGCCGTTGTAAGTGACAGTGTAGGTCTGGTAAGCGTAAGGTGTTCCATCAGCACCAAGAAGTGGACACTTGGCATTGGGTCTGGCCAAGAAACACACGGTGGCCAAAGCCAATTCAATTTCAGGGCTGCCGGACACGGAGATGGAGCTGATCGACTTGTAAAGGCCATCCCAACTCATCGGTACATTAATTGTGGAGCTCTGTTTATAAAACAGTAAAGAAATGAATAGACACCCTATATATTTATATGTAACGTGTTAATATGTATACCGCTCCCAAATCAGTTTTATGCAAATAGCCAAGATAGTTAATCTTTCCGGCTTGCTCGTCACGGTAGTATTTGAACCAGCTATGATAGCCCTGTATGGTCGTGTTATCTTTTTCACCGAGGAAAACGTGCTCGAATCCGGATGATCCTCGAAATCCACCTCCGCGGTTGTATTGGCCCAGCCAAATTTGACGAAGGTATTCCTTGAAAACTGCAACACTGGCGTCAGCCAAACCTAAAAATAATGGCAGTCATTTTTGGTTTATTGTAGGTATGTCGGTTAATTGTTATGCGCAGATGATTATGAACCTTTGGATACGAGGAACTGATGGGCTTGTTGGAAGACACTGGTAGCCAAAATGGAATCAAGAAAGGCATCATTCTCGGCCATTTCTTCAGTTGTGACGACCTCTGTCACCAAACAGTTTTCGATGTAGTTGTCAAAAAGAGCCAGCAGTTTACTGACGGTTGGTCCGGTGAAGGCGTTGGTAGGAACGCTCGAAAATAACCTGTTTTGTTTATTCATTTTCAAAAAATTATTTCATCTAAATAGTAGCCTATTCTAGATCACTATAGTCAAACTCACGGCAGTGGAGCTTTATCGATGGTGCTGCCAGACGTCGTAGTCGATTGCAAGTTGAAAACAACACCCTGCACAGCATTTACGTCATCAATGTGAAGCTGCTGAGAAAGAGCCTGAAGCTCGGCATCAGTTATGGTAGCCCTTTCGACTAATTATCATTTTAAAAATTAAATTATTATTTTATTAATTAAATATTTTTTAATAATACCCGCATTAGCTTCAACGTGTAAAGCACCGATGATACAACAAACGGCGATGACAGCACCGAACTTCATGGCAAACTTGGACAACTATTTAGCGCTTTGGATTTATATCCAGAAATGAACGTTGTGTGTTTCTACCTTTATTTATGGTTCTGTATGAAACCACAAACTTATGTACATGTAAGCATTTCCACCACAATTTCCAAAGGTATACTGTAGTATAAATAGTGTGTCGCGATTCAGAATGATTATACATGAATTGTGTCGTCATCACGCGACCTCACATAGAGTAGCCTACGAATTTGTATTTGACTGCTTATAGTGCTTACGTATTTATGTGGATGCGGTCAACTCTATTAACAGATGTACGTGCTGATGTGCAGATGTTGCGGTCGGGGTTATTGTGTAAACTTTGTTTTGATACAACAACGTCAATTCGTATGATGACAAGTAGGACACCCAACGATATGCACAATGATGACGATCGTTGTTGTTCTTCTGTTAAGCTTTTAGACAGACATATACGTTTCTTTTGTAAATCAAAATGAAAATACATCTGAAATTAATTAGAGTGATAAAAAACCTCAAATATGTATGCCTATCTCATAAAACGCGCTAGATCTAGGCATGTTTGAATTTGGCGCATCCGATATAATCATCGATATTCAAGCCCCTGTACTTAGTTTGCTTTCCTGCCACTTGAAATCGATGTCGTATTTATCGTGTAGAGCTAAACTGCTAAAGCCCAAAGCCGCCATTACAGCCGATCGTTCAGCACGTCCTCTTTGAAACCTTAAATCATGAACACTCTTCAGGTAAATAACACTCGTTTAATCTGTTTAATTCATTATATTTTCGACTAAATCTCTTCCTTTTCATTATTTAGCGTCTTGCAACTGTTTCGCGCCTGGCTGGCGCTCGTCAAATGAGCTCGTCCAAAATGACACCAGAGCTGGCCAAAATCAGAGCCAAACAAGAATTCTTTCAGGTATTTTATTATCAAATGTTAAATAATATTTAGTATTTTGGTCCTAATATATTGTCTAGACCTTGTTTCGTGCTATTCGTGATAAAAGTAAAAATTTCAGCCAGCCAGACATTTGTTTTAACAATACTCTTGATTTACTTTAGTTGGCTGATGGAAACTGTGTCCATGAGAAGACCACCACTGATCGTGTATTATTTTTGACAACTTCAGCTCTAATCGTTGTTGGCATGGGTATGACATTGAAGTTCTACTATGACTTTGCTTTCCCAAAGAAAGCTTAGTCACCATCCTGAATGTTTGTGTCAGTTAGACTGTAAATAGGCAAATTTGCTGAAAAATAAAAATCACTGTAAACAGTTTTGTGCAGCTTTAATCTGACTAGATGGATACACAACACACTTGTAAACAAAACCAACAGTTAATTTAATCATTCAATTTCTGAATCAAAATAGGTATTTCAGTAGAATTTTCTGGTAGTGATTCTTGAATTTCAGAATAGTTGATAGATTCTACATCAACTTCTGTTTGGGGTACTTGATCTTCTAGTATTTCTGCTGAATGTTTTCTCAAAGTAAACGAAAAATCCGGCTCTTCTGGTGGGTATTTGTTTTTCAGAATAAAAAGGCAGGGTTTAGTTTTGATTCTAATGGGCGGGAAATGATGGTAACTCGAACGGATGTGGGAAAATCCTTCGACATGGCCTACAATATCATGCGTCTCCAAGTAAGGTCGTAAATTGTAGGCGTGTTTACTTTTAGCTTCAGTAATCAAGTAATCAAACATCCTCAATTCCAGGCTTCCTGCTTTAAGATTCTCCGTCTTGTCGTATCTATTTGATTTGTTAAATAAATTGAAACTTAAGTGATTCGAAAGCAGTGAGCTCAACATAATAAATCATTTACATCCAGTGATTGTGAAGTTGTCCGAATCGAGAAATGCCTGTTTGAGCAGCAAGCACATCAATGTGGACACTAATTTTGGAGTCAGGGCTTTCCAATTTATGAAGTAGAGAAAGGGCTTCTCCACCGGGGTAATTGGCACGCGAGACCATCAGAAGGAAACCAGTCAATATCAAGTTGGCCACCAAATGACCGATAGCCACTAAAGCCAATAATGTGCGCCATTTGCCCTTCGTCCGGTTTTCCCACCTGCAATAAGAGGACAGTTAGGATGATAATAACATTTAAATGGTTCGGTTAGGCTCTTACAATCGACTACAGGCAGCAGCAGCTGAGACGTTGAGCAGCGGTAGAGCGTAGATGATGAAGCGCAGCTCTTTGTGAGGCAGAAAAGAATAGGCTAGGACGAAGAACAGTGGTGGCAACACCAACGGCAAAGTTCTTCTTTCCAAAAACATACCCACAGGTACCAGCGCTAATGATGTGCCCATAGCTCGTGGGATGGCCGAATAAAAGTACCAAAGGAATGGCGAGGTCTAATTAAAGAGTCTGAGTTAAGGTTTTTACCATTTAAAAACAATGTTCTGATTAGATAAATAATTTTCTTAATTTCAAAAAGGATACACCCCAATCGCCACTCTTGTTCAAAACCACATTGAACCAAAGAACTTCGCCTTCAGGCCACAGGAGTCGTTGCCAAAAGAAAGAGTCGACCAAAACGGTAAGGCTTAGCCAGATGAGTCCAGATGGTACCGCTATAATCACAGTTCTATGGGAAATAATTTCAATCAAAATTGCAGTTCATTCATCAATCAATTCTCGTTTAACATACTTGAGTAAAGAGAGGCGCCGGGTTAATATTTCGCCCAACAGTATCAAGCCAAAGAGGATGGCCAATTCGCCGCGGAAGATGAGAATGGCAGCTGCTGAACAAGCGATAAACTTTCCGTGTTGCTGACCAAGCCAGTAGTAATAAGCAAGCAGCACTGAACATGGTAAAAGCCAATTTAGTTGAAAAGTGCTGACATCCAAGCATTTTAATGAAATCTTACCTAGAGGGAGTGCCATGGTGTTTGGTAGGGGCCGGCTAAGGTAGAAAAGAAAGTGGAACTGGGAAACTGTAATAAAAACAAACCAGTTTGATGTACCCTGGCCCAGTGTTTCCTGGATTCTCTTTCGTAACTTAATCAGAGGCCATAGAACTAAAGCCCCTAAAGCAGATCTCACTAAAAAAATTAATGTTTGACAATCAGATGAATTTTTAAGTGGTAGAGTATTGAAGAGTAGTACCTAAATATAACGAGGCATTTTT
Organism: Daphnia galeata; assembly: GCA_030770115.1. Taxonomy (NCBI): domain Eukaryota; kingdom Metazoa; phylum Arthropoda; class Branchiopoda; order Diplostraca; family Daphniidae; genus Daphnia; species Daphnia galeata. Next base: position 26,861 of record CM061118.1, read on the forward strand.
GGGAATTTCCAAGACATGAAATAAGGACACAAATGGAGCAGCTACAGCTGAGACAGCTATAGGACCAAGGAAGGTGCGTGGGACCACACCAGGAAATTCCAGGTGGTCATACTGTTGAAATATCAAAAGATAAGTTGAAATTATGACACTGGGGGATGATTTGAAGCAACTTACCTCTTGAATGCCTGTCTGATGGTAAAGTATGTCATGTGTAGCTTGAAGATTGAAACTCTCTTCAACTTTAGTGAATGGACACATGAATACATGGACTATAGAGCAAAGAATCAATAGCCAATCCATTTCACTTTAGTGTCCTGTAGAACCATTCAAAATATTAGAATATTCCATCACAGTTCTTGGTTGAGTCATATTTAAGTGGAGCTTCCTCATGCCAGTACAATCTTTTAGTGGAAAAGGTCAAAGACTTTAAATTTGTAAAATTTATGCACAAAATATATAACATGTAAATGTTCAAACACACAAAAAAATTATTGTTAGTAAATATATTACCATTAGTCATTAACACCATTAACTTTGATATCAAATTTTTAGGAATTCGTCTGCACGATTCAATACACCGTTGCCACATAAATTTGAACACATAAATTTTTTACAATAGGGTTGTGGCCATGGTTGTAGATATAATGGTTCCCAGTCCAACATGGTCTCCGCGATTCCAATCGAACCTTCGCAACGAGTGCGTTCCGTCGAACCATCGGTTTTGCGACCCTATTGGTCGGCCGTGACGTTAGTTGGTGAATCAAAAATCATATTGTTGGCTGCGTATCCTACATTTGTTTACTAGTGGTATTCTTAGTTTTAATGCAGTGAAAACCAATGGATATAACTCAAAAATTGTTGATGGTTCTGCGTTTTATGTTTGTAGCTCGTGCCATTAGTTACTGTTTGTGTTTTTAAGAATGAGTGGTAGGAAAAATGGGAAACAACTTTCTGACGTATTTCAGAAACATCTTTGGCTAGTCATTGAGCCACAACTAAAGCAGAAAAAAGGAAAAGAGATGCCCAAGAAGAGGGATGTGGAACAGGAAACTTTTTCTGTGATTTAGAAGGCTAAAGAAGAGGGAAATATTATGCCCAGCATGATAATAATGAGACACTTTTCAATCAACCTGGTTTCAGTGGAATAAATTCTTTGGACGGTAGGTTTTATTTGACCAACATCATGCCCTTTCTCATTTTACGATAACTTTGTTTACACCACACTTTTCTGTTTACAGATACCATTGATGTTGAGAATATTATTTATTCTATTGATATGGAATTGGAACAAGATCTGATTAAAGAAAATAAGAATGAATTTAAGAAGAAGAAACCTAGGCATCCAATCAAGAAAGTGAATCGAACAGTTGCATGAATAAAGACAAAGAAGATGCTTGGGGCCACAAGATGTTTTTAAACATTTCATCAGCTCCTATTTTGACACTTTGTGTCAATGTGGTGCTTACTAAGAGATTTTTCATTTTCCCTGTTCGCTGCCTCACAAGCAAGACTTGTGCTGTAAGTCTGACCTGATAACTAAATGCAAGCTGGTACTAACAGAAATTTTGTGGATGGAGAAGATGTTTGGTTCTTGAAACATTAAAGTGAATGTTTATCAGAAGAAGGTACCATAATAGTTAAAGGTGAAGTGAGTAAATTAAGTGATCATTAGATTATTCATGTGGATTAATTATTCTAAATCACCTTGTAGGAGTATCAGTTTCTCTCTTTGGGCCTTACTGTACAGGATGTAAAGGCACTATAATACGTGCTGTACGACATAGCCTGATTGACGTAGCCGTAATCACAGCTAACGGTAACTAAGCCCAACTTAAGATACGTGTTCACAAAAGATTTTATTACATTTATTTTTAAATTGTATGTGTATTCCAGGTCGTTTTAATATGAAGTCAACTATTGTGGAGTGCACACTACTTGCCGTTATTGGTTCGAAGCAATAGCGGAGTCCTGATTTTTTTTTCTTCCGGTTTTCAACCATCTTTCGCTGTTGATGAGACATCATTTATCTCATCTGTACATAGCTTTTCGAATGGTGTTGGCACTTTCAACACAAAATGCTTGAGTTAAATACAGTAAAATTACCCCTACTGTCTAACCGTTATGTACTTTGTAATATTCTCAAGATAAGATTGTAATAAATTATGAAAGTGAATATATATGTAATAAGTTATTTCTTATTCTAAGTATATTATTGTTATATTTCATTAGAATAGCCGTTATCCGTGTGTGATTAGTGCGCTAGAGCGTAAACAACCCTTATGCGTCATTTAAGGATAGATAGGTTCGCATAAGTCTGTTTTTGGCTTAGTATTTCGATTCAACCGGAAAAGTTGTACATAAATCCATAATTTCACCGTGTTCGGCGGTACGCACAGGAAGTTATACCTGTATAAGTACGCGTGAGCGTGAATTGTCGTTTTGCGTCAATTTAGGTGGCATGTATATTAAATAGTCCATTTCTGGCTTCATATTTGGATTCAGGGTTAAAAGTTGGGTCTAGACTCGTAATTTGAAGGTGTTACGTGTTACGCAGAGGAAGTTAACCGTGTATAAGTGCGCGTGAGCGTGAATTGTCGTTTTCGGTCGATTTCGGCTGCACGCATAACACATAGTCTATTTTTGACTTCATATTCGGATTCAGCGTAAAAAGTTGAGCAAAAGTTCATAATTTTATCATTTATGGCGGTACCCTTAGGGAGTTATTCGTTTGTGAACAATTTTTTTCAGAAAAATAAGTTGCCTAGTCGAGTACGCAAGATACGTCGTTTTTTTTTCTTTAAAAAATTTGTTCACAAACGAATAACTCCCTAAGGGTACCGCCAAAAATTATGAAATTATAAACTCTAGAACAACTTTTTACGCTGAATCCGAATATGAAGTCAGAAATAAACTATTTGATATGCGTGCAGCCTCAATCGACGCAGAACATAAATTCACGTTCACGCGCACTTATACACGGTTAACTCCCTGTGCATACCGCCGAATACCTTGAAATTATGAACCTATACACAACTTTTTACGGTGAATCGAAATACAAAGCCCAAAAAAGACTTTGGGGAATGTATCTACCTTTAAATGACGCAGAAGGATTGTTCACGCTCACGCGTACTTATCACAACCGGATAACGACTAATATTCCAACGAAATATCCCAATAAATAATTTGTATTGAAATAACGTATTACAATTCTACTCACTTTCATCATTTATTACATATTTATCTTGAGAATATTACAAAGCATACATAACGTTTTGAGTTTTGACATTAGGGGTAATTCAACTGTACTAAGCATTTTGTGTTGAAAACGCAAACACCATTCGAGAAGCTCTGGACAGATGAGATAAAATGAAGGTCTATCAACGGTGGAAGACGGTTGTAAACCGGAAGCAAAATAATCTTCCGCGTTAGTTTCGAACGGCTTCGAACCAATAACGACAAGCAGTGCACTCCAAAATATTGTACTTCATGTAAAAACGCTGACCTGAAATACACATAGAATATATGCATACATTAAATAAAATCTGTTGTGAACACGTACATGAAGTTGGGCTTAGTTACCGTTAGCTGTGATTACGGCTACGTCAATCAGGCTATGTCGTACAGCACGTATTATAGTGCCTTTACATCCTGTACAGTAAGGCCCAAAGAGAGAAACTGATACTCCTACAAGGTGATTTAGAATAATTAATCCACATGAATAATCTAATGATCACTTAATTTACTCACTTCACCTTTAACTATTATGGTACCTTCTTCTGATAAACATTCACTTTAATGTTTCAAGAACCAAACATCTTCTCCATCCACAAAATTTCTGTTAGTACCAGCTTGCATTTAGTTATCAGGTCAGACTTACAGCACAAGTCTTGCTTGTGAGGCAGCGAACAGGGAAAATGAAAAATCTCTTAGTAAGCACCACATTGACACAAAGTGTCAAAATAGGAGCTGATGAAATGTTTAAAAACATCTTGTGGCCCCAAGCATCTTCTTTGTCTTTATTCATGCAACTGTTCGATTCACTTTCTTGATTGGATGCCTAGGTTTCTTCTTCTTAAATTCATTCTTATTTTCTTTAATCAGATCTTGTTCCAATTCCATATCAATAGAATAAATAATATTCTCAACATCAATGGTATCTGTAAACAGAAAAGTGTGGTGTAAACAAAGTTATCGTAAAATGAGAAAGGGCATGATGTTGGTCAAATAAAACCTACCGTCCAAAGAATTTATTCCACTGAAACCAGGTTGATTGAAAAGTGTCTCATTATTATCATGCTGGGCATAATATTTCCCTCTTCTTTAGCCTTCTAAATCACAGAAAAAGTTTCCTGTTCCACATCCCTCTTCTTGGGCATCTCTTTTCCTTTTTTCTGCTTTAGTTGTGGCTCAATGACTAGCCAAAGATGTTTCTGAAATACGTCAGAAAGTTGTTTCCCATTTTTCCTACCACTCATTCTTAAAAACACAAACAGTAACTAATGGCACGAGCTACAAACATAAAACGCAGAACCATCAACAATTTTTGAGTTATATCCATTGGTTTTCACTGCATTAAAACTAAGAATACCACTAGTAAACAAATGTAGGATACGCAGCCAACAATATGATTTTTGATTCACCAACTAACGTTACGGCCGACCAATAGGGTCGCAAAACCGATGGTTCGACGGAACGCACTCGTTGCGAAGGTTCGATTGGAATCGCGGAGACCATGTTGTCCCAGTCACAGTGTTATAAGGTCCCATAAGAAAAAAATTGAAAGTTCTCCGTCAATGATCTTCCCTCAGGGCATGGTTACTACGAAAGTGCTGCCATCTGCCCACACAATCTCTAACTTACAACAATAATTCCATGTCCATACGAGATTTAACACATAGCCAACATTTGAGACCAATGTTTTTCCCATACTTCTAATGCATTCATTGTACAGTGGTTATGACGTCTAACTCGGGTTCTCGGATTCCGTGGTTCGGTTCCAGGCCAAGGTAGATTTCATTTTGTCCCACATAAACATTAGTAATATTAAGTTTATTTTTTTTTCATCTGAAATTAGTTAATTAGAAATCATAAATCAATCTGTTTGACGCATGTTTATCATCATAGCCCTACAACTTTGTTTTGTTTACGAGCCATACGAGGGACTTAGAAAATTTCTGTGTTGTTTCAGTGTAAGCTTTCACCCTTCCAACACCAGGTCGCGGGGCTGTCGCAGTAACCAAAGATCACAAAAAAATCAGCTGCCTTATGGGACCTTATAACACTGTGACTGGGAACCATTATATCTACAACCATGGTTGTGGCAGAGCCATGAAAGGGGAGGTATGTTCACTCCATAAGAAAATTTCCCTTGGGCTGCGGCACGGTTTTTCCGAGTTGAGACCACGTTTAACTCTTTCCCATCCTCCTACTTTTGGCATTTTTGGGAACTGCTACGACGACTGTGCTGCCATCTAGCCACTGTAACGCGTAAAAATGGCCAAAATCATTCAATTTTCAATTTATATATTGCAATTTTAAGGGAGCAAACATCGAATTGTAGCTCAGTTGGTAGAGCGACGGATAGCTGATAGGAAGACCTGGGGTTCGAAGGTTCGATATTGTAGAGCTGCTGTTTTATTTCATAATTTTTTTTTTACTTTTTTTCTTTTTTTTTGCATTTTTTAATGCCAAACTGATAAATCACATTATTTTATCAAGAAATGTATTTTTTTAAAGTTTTTTGATGGAATTAGGGGATTTTTAATTTCCCGATAGGGATTCTATCTGAACTTGATGACATTTCCCGATAGGGATTCTATCCGAACTTGATGACATTTTATATACGATTTTCTCATACGACCCCCGAAACCTACCACAGCGCCATCTTTCTGAGAGGTATGGGTTGAACGAGGGGGGGTTCGTTGTTAATTTATACGTTTTTTCGTTGTTTAATTAAAAGAAAAATAATTAATTGTAGGTTGTAGAAGAGATTTCGACGGATGGCATCGTCATAGTGCCAGTTAGATTTGAGTCGCTTTTAGCTTAGTTTTAATTGATTGAAGTTAGAGTACGCGGAAAAAGCAGTTTTGGTAATAAATTTTTATTCCGCTAGATGTCACTCCTGCTTGTTCTAAAAACTCTTTTTTTAAGGCCGTAAACGAGTAACTTGCTATATGTGTGAGGCCGTTGCCAGAAACGTGTAAACAAATACCACTTTGAAAGTGTAAACAAATACCATGGTATAATAGCTATTATACATGCAAATACTTTGAAAATGGTCTACTCTTATTATCGTAGACTATTTAGACAAAAAATCAACAACAAGTCCAAGGTAATGAACACAGGTGATGAACCACCAACAACAGTCTCCACTCTCCAACCAACACATTCTGTTCTGTTGTCTTCCTCAAAACTGGGCCTGTGATGGAATGGAAGATTGATGGGAGCGCTGACTGGCATTGTAACCCAACAATAGTAATGTCTGGCCTTATTTGTGATGGAATAATGTTATCAATTTTTGATCTTTTTGACTATAGGAGTTCTAGAACAGAAATTTTCAGTGTTTAAAACTGCATCTATAATCAGTTGGTCTGTGATGGTGTTACAGACCGTGCTGATGGGTCTGATGAAATAGAACGTGGTAGGTGAAATACTTAACATTGAAATTACTGGGTAACTTTATTTTGAAATATCAGGTCCTGAAGCCTTCACAGCTGTTTACCCGAACACTGGGTCTGTTATTATGGAATGGAAGATTGCTCTGATGGGAGCGATAAGTTGCATTGGAGCACAACAATAGTAAGGTCTTGCCTTATTTGTGATGGAATAAAGTTATTAATTTTTGATCATTTTATTTACAATAGAAGAGCTAGAACAGAAAATTTCAGTGTTGAAAACTGTGAAAAATCTATAACCAGTTTCTTTTAAAAGCAAAAGGCCGGCAAGATCCAGCCTCCGTTTCGTGTCCACTCCATGATTGGCTCCTCAATATATGACGACGTGCAGCATAGAATATGTATAGATAATAGATATAGACGTCTATATAAGTTTGTGTTCATTGAAAGTGCTGATTCCGGCATCCGTGCTGCCACAGTCTATAAATAGAATGAAACGAAATTTACAGTCAACGCGCCTCCAGGCGTGAATAGTGATTATACTCAGGCAACGACTACGGGTTTACCAGCTGGTGCTTATCCCTCCAGCATTCAGACAAGTATGCGCTATCCTGAAAATGACCTATTTTTTCGTCATCAACATTATTTTAATATCCATATCTTCTTTGAAGGTGGTGTGTACAGTAACAGTTCATCAAAATCTGGATATCAAGGTGCTAGCAGTCAAACCGCTTACGGATCTTAAACCAGCAACAGCCATCTAACTACCAGACGTACTACAACAAGATGAGAGCTAGTGGCATGAATGATCCATCGAGCTCTGTTTCTTCGTTAAGCGGATATATGCCTAGTGCTACGGCTGCATCGACTTCCTCTAGACAACCTAGTGCTGTTACATCTGTAGCCACTGCGGCAAACAAGCAATCGGGTACGACGCTTGCTACGGTTCAGGACTTCCCAACATGCCTCCTGGTGTGTCAATGCTCGGACCTCAATGCCGGCCAGGCACCCGGTCTGCCGTATTACGCCGCCGCCGCTACTGCTGGTATCCAGCATCAACAAGTGTACAGTCTCGAAGACATGCAGTAGAGGTATCCCCATCTAGCTGCAGCAGGGTACTATATGACATGGGCTATCAGTCGCCCACTAGTTTTGGCGGACGCAGGATGCCGCGATGGAACTCTGGCCTCGTTGGCTTACGCTACTGGTACCGACGCTAAGTTCTCGCGCAATGAAAATAACTCTTCAGTTCCTACCTCGCAATCTCAGGTAATTTTTTTTTTGTTTTTTGGAAATTCCAGTAAATTCTAATATTATTTCCGTCTTACTTCTTTCTCATCTTTGAACAGAATGCTGCTCAAAGTCATGGCGGAGCGTTTATTACAGCACCGGCCGCCGCAGCGGCAGCTCCTCTTACTCCGGCCTATGCTTATTAGTACAGTGGTGGTGTAATGCCTGGTGGTTACCAGTTTGGTGCTCCTGCAGTCTTGTATCCGGTTTCACCTGCCCCATCAGGTCACACTGCTAGCAACGGAGCTCAATATTGCAAAGAAGGCTAAGTGTTAGTGGTACTGGTGGTGCCCAGTCTGGTCAAACATCTGAAGGTGCCACTGCGGGTCCGTCAAATGCTACTGCTTCTGGATACGCTAGCTACGGTTCAACATATGGCAATTTTTCCAAGGCGGTATACAATTCAGTAGGCGTTGGTAGCTCGGCTGGGCAAGGAGAAAAGATCGACGGAGTCAGTGCTTCAACTGGCCCCTCCGTTGGTGCCGCTGGATCTTCCGATTTGGGACCAAACGTTTACGGCAACACCAACAGTCAACTCGACAAGATAAATGTGAGATAAAGTTTTATCCACCGTTTGCGTTTGCATTGCACATCACATTGACCAATCGCTCTTTTATTTTTTCAGACGTACGATAAAACGGGAGGATTCCATACGGGTACTTCGCCTCCTTATGGTATGGATGGAAATGCTAGTGCAGCTCACTTGGGGGTTGGCGTAAGTGTGGGAGTGGGTGTTGGAGGTCCACCATCGCCGTATGGGGTCTAGCATATGTTCATCCCAACCCTGGCGCTTCATCAATCTCAGCAATCGCACATGATGCATCAGCGAACCCACCAGGTAGTTATTTCCCGGTTTGATTCTTTCAAGTTTCTTTAATACAGGAGATAAATGATTTTCAGTTTATTAGCCGATTGAGCAGCACTGCTAATGGAATTAATGCCTTAGAAAAGGCTTAGGAAAGGAATTTTCAAGAGTATATTGAATTCTATGTTTTCTTTAAACAGTGTCTATTACTTACTTAATTTATTAAAACAATTATAGCCTTTAAGAAATGGTAGCTAGTACAAATGCTAGCTAGTACTACTTGAAGGTTATCACTTCCACGCTCAATTTCCATGCGAATGGATATGCTAAATAAATTCATTTACTTTTTCGAGAATGTTATATTTCTTATATTCATCGGTTTCATCAATGTGTGTAATGAAATTTTATTAAAATGTAATATAAAGGTGGCGTAGGCCGTACTGGCCATAGGGTTCTTTTTCGGACGAGGTTTTTCCTCTTTTTTTTTATAAAAGAAGAAATTATACCTGCAACCATGCTAGTTGGGAAGCGTCATTTCTAAACTTTTAAATCTATAACAAATCCAATTGGAATGCAGATCCATCTTGAAAATTTTTTTACTTGGAACTGTGGAATCTGGTCGAATTTATGGCACCCCTAATAAGAGTGCTATTGCGAGCTGCAGAAGAACACTCAAGGAAAGAAAGTTCTTTCATACCACCAGAATCTGCTGAGCCTATTCAATTGCTTCGGTCGGAACTGATGGACGGAACACTAAGTTTAGCAAAAGATACACTCTCCTCGTCCGCTGCGGAAGACGTTTCTAGTGAAGACGACGATAAAGAAGAATCGGATGTTAAGCGATGCCAAGCTCCATTACATTTTAAATACCGACTCAATCGCATCGGCTCAGTTTTGAGTCGATTAAAATCTGTTCCCTTTAAAAGAAGGCCAAGAGTTTTAAGCTCGTCGAACAACAGGTCTTGTTACTACATGGGACTCTGCCTGCCTATTCAGCTGACGTACCTACATCCACCGTCAGATTGGATTGAGCAACCGGATCCTATGATTAATACTATGAGTTTATCGAACATGACGCTTAACGAAGAGCCCCAGTTTGTTTACGAAAGCCAACACTGCATCATTTGTTCTAACGATTATTCTATCCTTTTTGTCGAATCAGAATCAAGCAAGTTTCATTCACTAGTTTATTTAGTTAATAAAGCATTTTTGTAATACATTTGTTTAACAACAGAACAAACCGATGAAGAAAAATGGTTGGTAAGAAAAGAACTATTACGACTGGTGACCAACATGGGAAGTTCTGTAGGTTTGAATGCAAACAAACACGGTCTTCTGTCTTCTCGGGTTCGTTTTGAAAAACATATAAAAATTATAGTTTGAAAAACAACTTTTGCATAATATTAATTAATAACTAGATTAAAGCAGCGATTTCCATGGGCATTTCACGATGTTTTTCTCTTCTCGGATGTCTACCACATTATGGCATCGTACGGTTACCGATTGCGCGCTCGCCGTTTTCTTCACGAGTTATTTATGGTCTCGCCGTTTGACGAGGTGAGATAAATGATGTTTTGCTGGATTGACTGTTCGTAAGCGCTAGCCAACGGTTCGTGATGAACAAAGAGTTTACATGATATAGCGTACAAGCATTAGTAGAAAAAGCGCCAGCAGACTTTTTAGTTGGTTATTATTGGCTGAGTTACTCCGCAGGAATTCGTACGCGCTTAGTAAACCGTGACAATCACCACATGTGCGATGAGTTGAAGAAGGCCTTCTACGACGCTTGCTTGTATTGTTTTGCCCTGTGGGAACATCAGAAAAAGGACACCATGGTTCAATCGTCGCCAACAAACCCCCAGTTAAACGGGCTGCATCAATAAATTCAACAGATGAATTTGATCCTAGGGGAAGGTAGGTTAACATATGATCGTCGTCGTAACGGAGGGGAGGTTATATCTTCGTCTTCGAAACGGATGTGTGTGTTAATAATACTTGAGTTAATTTCATCAATAATATAAAAGCGAAATTTATCAACCGAATTGTATTGGATAGTACAGCTGAATTTAAAAATGGGTCCATTCCATTACGCTTCCTTACAAAACGATATTTAAACTTGGCTGATGGGACGCTGATTTCGATTACACGCCAAACAAGAAACAACGTGCCAAGACAAGGAATTGACCTAGAGGGAAACTCGCGAGCGAAGCGAGGAGTCAGATTTTTGACATGGGACTTAGAAAAAAAACGTAGAAAAGTTGTAGTTCACCACACACCCACAGGAGGCAGCACCGTCGTCGTAGCAATCTTTGTGCCGTTGCCTTATGGACTTTTTCCTATGGAGTGAACAGACCTCCCCTTTCATGGCTCTGGTTGTGGCATGAAATTCAGAATCGGCTGAAAAATACATGGTTCGACCAGAGCCATGAAAGGCTCTGTCGAAATCATATAATTCTCATGTGAGAATGACATTTTCACATGAGAATCATATGATCTCATATGAGATCATATGCAATCATATGCGACTTTTCCAACCGGGATGCCTTCTACCAGTAAAAAGTCGTCGGCGTCTACATCGGCAAAAGCAGTAAGTGTCCCTAAGAAAGCTGTCAAATCGACCGCGACTGCCTTGAAATCTCCAGAGCGAGACTCATCGTCGAAAAAATCCGCCGGAAATTCTGATTCGAAATCTTTGAAATTATCTCCCAAGTCATCAAGGCCAGCCTCGAGGCTGGCCTTGATCAAGTGTGAAGTCTTCGGAGAAACCCAAAACCCCAGTCTGGGCGGCTAATCAAGTGTTGTACGAAGCGGAACCACCTAAACCACCAGGGTAATTATATCTACTGTACATCTGTGTAGTTATAATTTTATGATATCTATTTCAATTGTTTCTGTCAATTAGGAGTGTTGCCGCCTATTACGTCATGACGTACCACTCTGAAGCTGGTCCTTATTATTCTACTGACATTGATATTTTGTGGGAAAAGGTGTCAGAAAAACAGAAGAAAAAACTCATGGCAGAATACGACAAGTTGCGAAACGATTACAAACAAAAATTTGAACATTTTGTTCGGGTAAATTCTTCAACGTTAATAATTAATTATTTCTATGTAATCGAATTTTGTTTTTATTAGAATTTGCAAAACGATAAACTCGAAGCTTATCGCGAGTTCATGAAGAAACGTGATCAGTATGATGAAGATAGCGAAGATGGAAGTGATGACTGCTCCACCGACGAAGGGGACAACAGTGATAATTCAAGTATTTGGTGTGAAATCGATGAAGATATCTCCATAAAGCTTTAATAGCCTAGGCGATTCTTTATTTTTGGTGTTAAAACATCCTTTTATTAATAATCTAGAAATAGCTCAAATATTAAATTTGTGGAAATTTTTGTGCTTAATTTTAATTTTTAATGTGTTGGTCGACTGTATGTTAACCACAAAAAATCGTTTTCAAGTTTCAATAAAATGACACCGTTTTCAATTCTTGTAATTATTAAATATTTGAAACTCAAAAGTATTTGTCCGTAAATGTTTCTAAGTTAAAGACCGATTGCATTAAACACACTGCCTTTTAACACTCATTGACTTGACTGAATGCTAACGACTGCATCTTTTTTTTGTGTAATAGCCTAATCATTCAATTCAACTGAAATGTACGTCATTGTACTATAGTAGGTTCTCTCGAGCCGCTGATATAGATCTTCCAGTTCATGCATTACATTTTCTTTGTATCTTGTTACAAGATTCCTTCGGTAATGTCCTTCGGGGATTTTTGATTAATCGCTATGAAACCAAATTTATTTATCCACATAATTTATATTCCATGACAAGTCGACTGGAAGACATGAAAATTGCGAGGCAAAATGAAGTAAAATGATCGTAATAAAACTATGATGGGTTGTCTAACAAATAGCTGGATGAATTTTTTTCAAGCTTTATTACTTACAACAACTTTATTACTAACTTTATTACTATCAAAAATCTGAAAATCCGTTCAAAATACTTATACGTTTTTGGTTTGTTACACTTGTTTAATTCCAGAATTTTGCACTAGGGCCATTCTCGTATTAATTTTATTTTGTTATTTTCCTTTATTGTGCTATTAAAGTTAATATCTATTACCATGTTCCGATTTTTTAAATCGCAACTCGTATTATATTACTTTTTTATTTATAAAATCTCGCCGTATTTATTTTTTAATGTTAATTGGAATTTTCTGTCATTCATCATTAATTTCTAAATATCTGATACATTGAGAAGCTATATCAATGATCAATGATATAATGATATAATATCATCATAATATAATATCATTTTATTATCAAGTGATCACATGACTTGTTTTATTCACGGATGTCATAGTTATACATATATTGAAGTTTCACCCCTACATATATAGTTTCCTTATTGAAAAACATGGCTAACGAAAGTAAAACATTTCGTTCGCTTTTTAAGATAACATATTATTAACTAATTTAGAATATTTTTTCATTAATAATCTTGAAATTAACTAGTTTATAAAGTTCATTTGTCAAATAGGTGATATAAATTAGTTGTTTGTTAAAACTATATTTTGGTCTGAGGACTAATTGATATCATTCATTCTAGCAACTGGTTTTGTTGACAGAAACAAAGGTATGCAAATAAAAGCGACAAGACTTTCACTATTCGGCAAGCAAACAGATCAAGACTCGTTATCTAGTTGTAAGATAATATTCTTATCTTGGGTCTTATCTGGTTAAAAGATTCTTATCTATTACCTTGACCCGATTTAATTAATTGGAAACCTTGCTTTTTTTTAATGTTATTTATTATTTAATCCCCATAGTTAACTATATTACATAAAATATTTGAATGATGCGTTATTCATCATAATTTAATTTAACATGTTATTTTTAATGCCTGACAAATAGATTAATTTATCATTACATAATCGACTGATCACATGATTACTTTAACCACGATTATCATAATCACGGTTATCATGAGTGAGAGTAAATCCGAATCCAAATTTGCAATAGTTTAACCACTAAATATATAGTTTTCTTACTGAAAAATATGGCTTACGAAAGTAAGGCATTTCGATCGTTTTTTAAGATAACATATTTTTAACGTATTCAGAATATTTTGCAACAATAATCTCAAAATAAACTAGTTTATAAAGTTCATTTCTCAAAAAAATGAAATAGCGTAGTTGGTTTGGTAAAACTGTATTTTAGTCTAACGACTTATTGATAACATTCATTCTGGTAACTAAATTTGTTGACAGAAACGAGGTTATGCAAATAAAAGCAACAAGAATTTCACCTACTAGGATTCGGCAACCTACTAGATACCCAGCAGTACGCAAATCAAATAAAGTAACTGTCATAAAAACAAACTGAAAATACGACGGTGACCTCCGCTAAATTATGCTAGAATTTCAGAAAAAATTTGGTGACGATTAGTTAAGCAGGGAAAAAACGTATACCAACAAACATATTGGACTTTTTTGTGCACAATAAACCCTCTGAATTCTACCCTAATACCCTACCCTCTACCCTATACCCTACCCCCTATACTATATATTCTTTAAGGACCTTCGTATATAAATATACCTCAGGGATAATTCGGCTAATAACGGTGGTGGTGGACCTCCCAAGAAATGATGTGCATACTGCATAACCAGGGTGCGGTGGTGTAATTATTAATATATGTCCCTGAGAGATTTACTACAGTAAATCTGGAAGGCTTTTACGGCATTTATGGGCGGTACGCTACGAGAGTCAAAAATCGTTTATTGGAAGTCATGTGATTTTTTATCGATTTTCCATTGGTTTATTAGTTGGGTGAACGGCTTCCCATTGGTTAGTTAGTTTAGGGAAGTTTAGGGAACACTTAGCGTTCACAGTTTGCACTTTTTGTTTGTTTTTTGGTATGGAGTTGAATCTGCGTGCAAAACTACAGGGGCAGTTTTAGTTTTCATTGTAATTAGTTGCTTATTTTCATAGATATTTGCAATGTGAGAAACGCCACAATTCTGGTATTGTGAGCGACGTTCGTCATTTGTTTTCTGTTTATATTCCGTTGTTGTGATGACTGATGAATTTTTCAGATTTCATTTTCATTTTGTTGGAGTGTCTTCTAGACACCTTCTTTTGTGTAGTATAGCAGTTCCTCATGCTAATATGTGTTTTTTTTTACAACGGTTAACGTTTTTCATTTATTACTTGTGTATTCTTTATTGAGCTTCCATCTTAGGTGAAATGCTAACCAAAGGTGGATAAGTCGAAAACTGTAAAGCTGTTTCAATGCAACGTAAACCTAAGGATTACATTTGCATTTTGTTAGAGGTGTCTTCTATGTGTAGTATAGAAGTTCCTCATGCCATTGGGTTAACGTTATTTTTCATTGATCCCTCACAATTGTGATGTATTGTTCCTGTTACTTTGGCTCGTTCTATTGTTTCTTTATTGAGCTTCCATTTCAGGTGAATTGATAAGAAAACCCAAGTAACACATGTTGTCGGTCCGATATCGGACCATGTTGGCATTTGTACCTAGCCGATATCACGTGCCAACCTAAACCGATATCGGCTGGAGCTCAGTTTGGCGCGCCGATCTGAGTAGGCCCGATATCCGGGCTGAAGTCGCTCTAATACCCCATGCAACAAAAAACAAAAAAAAATTTATTCTGTCTTCACCTATTATTTGTCTTGTTCCTATTCACTTGAGAATTCTTTCATATTTGTAGTTCGACAGTTACAACTTATGACTGAGACTGGATTTGAACCATCGTCCTTACACTATCTATGCACGCTCGCTAACCACTAGACCACAACAGTTTAGTAATTTGAATGCATATAACAATATTATATTTAAATGTTTTGTCTAAATTTTAATTCCTGGAGGTATGCGGAATTGCGGCCTTAATTCGGAATAATTCAAGAATTTTTATCTTTCTCCAGAATTGAAAGCGTATTTGCATGTTGTACTAATACGTTTTTTGGCTTGCATGTATGAACTATGAACTTATTTTTCAATTACTTTGCAATTTTTAATTGCTTCAATTACTAATATACACTATCATTATAATGATTTAAGCATATTATAATTAATTAAATATTACTTAGAGGTGGTCATAGAGAAATATTTTTAAATATTGATGTAAATGTCAATCAAGAAATTATTGAGATGGAGGCAGTTTTGATTTTGAAGAATCAGACACGGAAATGATGGTTCAGCAGTGTCAAACAACTGATTTTGAATTAAAACAGTCAGGTATTTCTTTAATATGTAGGCTTGATTCTTTCGAAGCAGGTAAGAACATTTCGGAAGGAATGGTATGAACATTTTTGGAATGTACACGTCTTCGCAATTCGTTTGCTCGCATCAGAGAATTTAACCGAAGAAAAGATTCTATATGCTGATGAACTCCTTAAATTTTCTGCCAATCAGTTTGATGTTTTGTATGGCGATCACCATCTTGTTTACCTTATAATATTTTAATTTTCTAGATTTTTTCTTATTCCAAGCAGATAAAAAAAAATATAAAAGGGAAGTCACTTATAAAAGGCCTATTCACTTTATTTCATAAAATAAAATTTATATTTTTTTAATTATATCAACTTGGCGAGATTGATCCAACCCATCACTCTTTCTAACTATTAATCGAAACATTTTTATTCGTTAATGTCATGTATTTTTCGTCTGACATAAAATACAATTTGGTTCTTTAGCAAAACGCTGAAATTTATTTTATTACAAAAATGTTAGGGGATAAGAACGTATTAAAAAAATTAATCAGGATTGTTTCTCATATAGATGTCGGCCCGATATCTGAGGCCAACATAAAAACTTGGCATTTTTTAAACGGTCGGCTGAGAGTCGGGGGAGCGTCGGCTAAGTTGGCCGATATTGCCAACCAAAAATTCGATCGGGCCGACATCGGCCCAATAAAGTGTGTTACTTGGGAAGCTGGGAATTCAGTCAAAAACTGTAAAGATGTTTCAATGCAATGTAAACCTAAAGATTTCATTCTCATTTAGATAAAGGTGTCTTCTATGTGTAGTATAGAAGTTCCTCAGGCCATTGGGTGTTTTCTTACATCGGTTAACGTTCATTTCATTAATTGTGTGTTTTTTATTGAGCTTCCATTTTAGGTGAATTGATAACAAAAGTAGGGGAAGATGTTTCAATTCTATGTAAACCTTTTACTACATTTAAGGTGTTTCTTTAATATTTTTGATGAATTTTTTTCGATTTTTTTATTTCAATATAGAACAATTAATCATGGCACAGCAATTTTCTGGCTATGTTGGTTAATTTCATGCATTAATTTCATGCGTTAACATCACGCAAAATTCAACAAAGCCAACGAAATCTCGAAGGCGGACACCAATGGCCATTTTAAATTGAAAAATCAAGAACACAACAACAACAACATCATAGATAAAGACCACTGGTTGAAGCTCTTCATAAGAAAATTAACATGGCCAACTGTCGCCAACATTCTTGCTACCCTTCCTCCGATTTCTCCGTTCTTGGACTACTTGTCCTGCCCTCTGGTGTGCGTTTTGTTATCAACATACTGCGTTCGGCCAACCGTCCCTAGAAAAAATATTATCATGAATTATTTACATATAATTTCAACAATTGGTGGGGTAGTGGTTATAGAGTCTAGCTCCCGATCTCGGGTAACGTGGTTCAAGTCCTAGTCCAGGAAGCTTTTTATTTTTTATTTATTTGCTTCATTTACTTCCTACCAACTTCCAAACTTAACGACAATATAATAATTACATACAAAAAATTTTTAATCAGATGTTCTAACAAAAAAATTCTTTGTGACGATTTTAAAACATCAACAAAGAACTTAGACAGAAAAAAAGAAAAACAAAATTCGTCTGCAACCCCCCTTCGTGCCTATTGCGTAGTACACCACCTTATCCGCTAGGGGCAGGACAAGCACTCCAAGAACTCGGCGTCAGTAGGGATAGGGCTAAAAGGATAGCACAGCATCAACCAGTGGTCTTTATCTATGACAACATTGTCACATTGAGCATTTTGAGCGATTTTGAGTAGTAAACATGCAATTTAAAAAATAATTGTGCAACGCTGTCTTATTATGGGAAAGACAGACTGGCAGACGAATAATTAGTCTAGTATAGTTTGCTCGGTCTATACAAGGCTGAAAATAAGACCTCTGAAAAAGAGCCGCTTAGCAACTCGCACGAGGGAGAAAAGGTAGAGAGAGATTCTTCCGGACACGCGTAAAGAATTGCCAAGGAGCCAAACGTGATCTCACTCTTAATTGTTTACTGCTTGGTGGTCAGGTAAATAGAATACGTCCTTTAGTCCTTGGTCACTTGCGTCATAGACGTTGGAAAAGCAAACAACAACGTTTTGCCACTGGCGAGGTTTTGTGTTACGTGCTTCTGGCGGCATCAACCGCTATGATGAGTGCCGGCCGTCAGTCTTTATTACCTTCATGCTATGCACAATTCCATCTCAGTTGTGTTTGCCTAGCAACGTAGATAAGATCACTGGAGTGAAAGATTGAAATTTCTTTTTGTTTTCATCTTTGAAAATTGCATTATTTTTATAGGATTGTAACTTTTCACAATGCTGGGAGCTTGTGTATCCAGATGGGGCCTTACTGGCTTGCCTCTGCGTCTTTTGAACAGTAAAACTTGCTGCCCCACCACACAGCTCTACCAATCTCAAGCCAATTATTCACCCAACAAATGCAAAGATGTTGAATACAAACCCATCAGATCAGTCCTAGTGGCCAATAGAGGTATTTTAGAAATTTACCTTTTTTCTATTAATTCTAATCCTCTTGAACATTTTGTGTATTTTTCTGGTGACAGGTGAAATTGCCATTAGAGTGTTCAGAGCTTGCAGCGAGCTAGGCATTCGTTCTGTAGCCATCTACTCAGAGCAGGACAAAATGCAAGTGCACAGGCAAAAGGCAGATGAGTCTTATCTGGTAGGAAAAGGTTTGGCTCCCGTTGCGGCGTATCTGTCCATTCCCGAGATCATTCGCGTCGCCAAGGAGAATCGCGTTGATGCCATCCACCCTGGTTACGGTTTCCTCTCCGAGCGGGCCGATTTTGCCCAAGCTTGTGTCGACAGTGGCATCCGTTTCATTGGCCCTTCTCCTCGTGTTGTTCATCAAATGGGTGACAAAGTGGCTGCAAGGCAGGCGGCAATCGAAGCCAATGTCCCAATTGTCCCCGGGACTTCCGGTAATTTTTTATCAAAATCATATCGACTTGATTTATTATTTACTTACGGAATTTCTTTTCACGTTTCACAGGACCCGTAACGACAACTGAGGAAGCGGTCAACTTTTGCCGCGAATATGGTCTGCCCGTCATCTTTAAAGCTGCTTACGGTGGTGGCGGCCGTGGTATGCGTGTCGTCCGTAAAATGGAAGAAGTGGAAGAACTCTTCCGGCGAGCCACTTCTGAAGCGTTGGCCGCCTTCGGTAATGGGGCGATGTTCATCGAGAAGTTTGTCGAGAGACCCAGACACATTGAAGTGCAGATTCTTGGCGATCGAGCTGGAAACGTTGTTCATCTTTACGAACGTGATTGCTCCGTCCAACGTCGTCATCAAAAGGTGGTGGAAATCGCTCCGGCACCCAATCTCGATCCTGCTGTTCGCGAGCGTATGACCACCGATGCCGTTCGACTTTGTCATCACGTTGGTTACGAGAATGCCGGAACTGTTGAATTTCTGGTAGACGAAGCCGGTCGCCATTATTTTATTGAAGTCAATGCTCGATTGCAGGTACAATTTTTCTTCTATTTTTGGGTTTTTCTCAAATTTTCTGACTCATGAATTTCTTTTGTTTTGGTTTAATTAGGTGGAGCATACGGTGACTGAGGAAGTGACGGGTATTGATCTTGTTCAGCACCAAGTCAAAATCGCCGAGGGTTTGACTCTACCCGAATTGGGTCTAGATCAAAGTAAAATCAAAATTCAAGGCAGTGCAATCCAGTGTCGTATGACGACTGAAGATCCGGCAAAGAACTTTCAACCGGACACTGGCCGCATCGAGGTATTTAGAAGTGGCGAAGGTATGGGCATTCGTTTGGACAGCGCCTCGGCTTTTGCTGGCGCCATCATCTCACCTTATTACGACTCGCTTCTCGTCAAAATCATCGCTCACGCTGGCAATCTTCCGGCTTCGGCCGCCAAAATGGTTCGAGCTCTGAGGGAATTCCGCGTCCGCGGAGTCAAGACCAATATTCCATTCCTACTTAACGTCTTGGAGAATCAAAAGTTCCTAACGGGAACGCTGGACACTTACTTTATCGACGAACACCCCGAACTTTTCCAGTTTGTTCCGTCACAAAATCGCGCACAGAAGTTGCTCAATTACGTCGGCGACGTCCTGGTCAACGGGCCTCTCACTCCTCTAGGCACCGATCTCAAACCGGCTGATGTAGAACCCCAAGTCCCGCCAGTCGATTCCGCTCAAAAACTCGGTGGATTCCGCGAGATCATTACGGAGCAAGGTCCCGAAGCTTTCGCCAAAGCCGTCCGAAATCACAAGGGTTTGCTGCTGATGGACACGACTTTCCGTGACGCCCATCAGTCTCTTCTCGCCACCCGAGTCCGCACGCATGATCTACTCAAAATCTCTCCGTACGTTGCGCAAAATTTCTCTTCTCTCTACAGTCTGGAGAATTGGGGCGGGGCCACGTTCGACGTCGCCATGCGATTCCTGCACGAATGTCCGTGGGAGCGTCTGGAGGAAATGCGACGCGTCATGCCAAATATTCCATTCCAAATGTTGTTGCGTGGGGCCAATGCCGTTGGGTACACCAGTTACCCAGACAATGTCGTCTACAAATTCTGTGAACTCGCCGTTCAAACAGGTATTTTTTGATTTACCATTTTGTTTTTTTGTTATTTAACTAATAATTGGTTATCGTTTACAACAGGAATGGACATTTTCCGCGTTTTTGATTCGTTGAACTATTTACCTAATATGATGTTGGGCATTGATGCTGTCGGCAAGGCCGGTGGTGTAGTAGAGGCGGCCATTTCCTATTCTGGTGATATCTCGGACCCATCGCGGACCAAATATACGCTGCCTTATTACCTGGATCTTGCCGACGAGCTAGTTAAAGCTGGTACTCACGTTCTCTGCATCAAGGACATGGCCGGACTGCTGAAACCCAGAGCGGCGACGATGCTCATCGATGGAATTCGTCAACGACATCCCGATGTTCCCATTCACGTTCACACTCATGACACTTCTGGCGCCGGAGTGGCTTCGATGCTGGCCGCTGCTCATGCCGGAGCTGACGTTGTTGATGTAGCCGTGGATTCCATGTCCGGCATGACTAGTCAACCATCGATGGGCGCCGTCGTGGCCAGTCTGCAGGGCTCTGAATTGGATACGGGTCTCTCGCTCGAGTCCGTCAGCGACTATTCGGCCTATTGGGAGCAAGCGCGCACCTTGTACTCTCCGTTTGAATGCTGCGTCACCATGAAATCGGGCAATGCCGACGTTTATCTCAACGAGATCCCCGGTGGCCAGTACACCAACTTGCAATTCCAGGCTTATTCACTCGGACTGGGCAATCAATTTGAGGCCATCAAGAAAGCCTACAGGGAGGCCAATCTTCTTTTGGGAGACATCATCAAAGTCACTCCATCAAGTAAAACTGTCGGAGATCTGGCCCAGTTTATGGTCCAGAATAAGTTGTCTGGACAGGATGTCCTTGATCGGGCCGATGAACTCAGCTTCCCCAAATCGGTGGTTGAATTCATGCAGGGATATCTGGGCATTCCGCACGGAGGATTTCCCGAACCGTTCCGCACTCGAGTTCTCAAGGGAATGCCCAAGGTTGAGGGACGTCCTGGAGCCTCAATGCCGTCTATGGATCTCGACAAACTGAAGGAGGATTTGATTGAAGCTCATGGCAATCAGGTACACATTAAAAAAATCGGATATCATTAATTCTGGAGACATTTTAATTTGGTTCTGTTTGAAATTTCGTTACAGATCCGCGATGTTGACGTCATGTCGGCTGCCATGTACCCGTCCGTTTGCAAAGAATATCTCGAGTTCCGCTCGAAATACGGTCCCGTCGACAAATTCGCAACACGCATCTTCTTGACCGGCCCCAAAGTTGGTGAAGAGTTTGAGGTTACCATTGAGAAGGGCAAGACGCTGCACATCAAAACTTTGGCCATGGCGGAAGATTTGACAAAAACTGGCGACCGTGAAGTATTCTTTGAACTCAACGGTCAACTCAGATCCGTCTTTATTCGTGACAAGACGGCGGCCAAGGAATTGCACATTCATCCCAAGGCAGAGAAAGGCGTTAAAGGTTCGGTGGGAGCCCCGATGCCCGGCACGGTGATTGATCTCAGAGTGAAAGCCGGCGATCAAGTGGAAAAGGGACAGCCTCTAGTGGTCTTGTCGGCCATGAAAATGGAAATGGTCGTCCAGTCTCCTTGCACAGGTAATCGGAAATAATTGACATTGCATTAAGGAATTTGGAAATCATTTATTTTGTTGGGTTGTTTCAGGAACTGTGAAAACTGTGGACATCACAAAGGACATGAAACTTGAAGGTGACGACTTGCTCCTCACCATCGAAGAAACGAAATAAAACTCCACACTAAGATGAAACCAAATGAAGAAATCTTGCCTCTTTTCTCGTAGTTACGATTGACTTAGCCTTTCATTGTTGACTTTTGGGAAGGTGAAGGATTGGCTCATAATGAAATTCAAAAAAAAAACCTAATTCAACCGTCGTTTGTTCTATTTCGCTGTCCCTTTTCTTTTTGGGTTTAGATTTATCAAGTTTTGCATATGTTTGTTCTCTCTTATCAAGCCCGTGGGCGACGCATCGTCTTCCTAAAGAGTTTCTCTTTTTTTTCTCGTTTTCCAATTGATTATATTATCAAGTTAATCTGTTAGCTTAGCCGTTTGTTTGCTTCGTGTAACCGCTTTTTGATTTTGGTTGAAATCAATCTCGAATTCGAAATGTAAGCAATTTTTCATGGGGCACCGTGTTTTGTTTTGGCTTTCGCTGCCTACACTTGCCTAGCATTCAACATTTCAAATTGTCCCGGGATATTCCTTTGTCAAAATTGTTTTAATATAGTTTTTTTTTAAGAATT
Organism: Daphnia galeata; assembly: GCA_030770115.1. Lineage (NCBI taxonomy): Eukaryota > Metazoa > Arthropoda > Branchiopoda > Diplostraca > Daphniidae > Daphnia > Daphnia galeata. The sequence continues at coordinate 49,704 of CM061118.1, forward strand.
TAAAAATGGAATGTTGTTGTCTCATCGTGCGAAATCTAATAGATTACTTGTGTTCAATCCACTGACTTTCTTTATAGTTTCTAAAATAATACAGGTCTCCTGTTTTTTTAAAAGTACCTTTACTAGAGATCTGAAAATGCTAAACATTTTGTCGACATATTGTGAAATGACCAAATTCACAATCTTACGAATGTTTAACAAGATTTAACAAGATTACTTTCAAGAATATAAGTAATTAAAGATAAGTAAATAAAGATAGAAAGAAAACGTTTTTGAGGAAGAAAATGGTTCTACATTGAAACGTGTAATATTTTTGTTCAAATAAGATAAGACCAGTGGGAACAAAGACGCCATTTAGAGCAAAAAAAATATTGCAAGAATAAATGGAATCAAACAAATAGATTTCTACATCTTAAGCAAAGATACAGCAATAGAAAAAGTGTTCAAAACATTTTCTAATTCAATTGCAAAAGAAACAAGAAAAGAGACGACAACAATTAGAGACTATTATTACTATGTACATTTGAACGAAGGCACTCGTTTCTATGTGTGCACTTTTGGTATGTTTGACATTCAAGACCTTTGTGGAATACTGAATTAATTCTTAATCTTCTTTTACCTAATTTTTTTTTTTGATTCACGTTTGAGGGTTCTATATTTCAGTATGGAATGTCGGCCTTTCTATGTTGAGAAGCCGGAAAACAGCAGGGGCTAGACACATCACGTCGATACCGATGACAGCATAAGTCATCAACTTGGTTCCCAGTTTGACGAACAGTTCGACGTCGCCAGCGTCTTCCTTAGCCGACTTTTCTTTACTCCGCAGAGTAGAGACCACTCCTCTCATAGCTGCGTAGGAAACGGACTTGGCAATGGCTCGTGTTGCCACTACCGTTATTAGTCCAATAATGGTGCGCAGCAATGACAGTCCCAACATCTCGTACGAGGGCCAGATGATGGAATAAGGCGGCTTGATGGGTGGTCCACGAATCGATCCCATCTGATAACCGATCCATCCACCTAGCTGGAGACCCATCGACGATCCTAGAATAACAGCCGTGTCTTCTTTAGCCGAAGAGAATTTCGAACCAGGGTAAACTAGCATCAGGGTTATAGTCGTTGTGATTAACAGTCCAGGAGCAGCCGGATGTGTCAACAAGAAGGCGTCGAGAGTGTCGACCAAAGGTAGTAAGACGGGCAAAAGTAGAGAAGCCAGGGCTAATCCACCAAGAATGTCCTGAATAAAAGAACAAGAATGTCGTAAAAATTTTTTTTAAAAAGTTCACTACGTCAAGCGGAATAAGAATAAATGCCAACTTACGGCTACGGAATGCATTCCTAAATAGAGCCGGCTCGTTGAGACCAAGATACACCACGTAAACGCTATGGCAACGCCAATGTATACCGGATATTCGTATCGGTTGGCAGTGAGCAAGATGACAGAAAAAGGCACAGTTACGGAGACCATGGCGTGAGTTGAAGGCATGCCGTATTCCAGGGCCCACTTATTCTCCATCCTGATCACTGGAGGGCATTGAGGTCTGGGCCAGCAAATGATGTCCTTTAATGATTGTCCTATATGAGCATAAAACATCTTGTTATTTCAATAATGGGAATGATGAAAATATTCATCAAATACCTATAAACATGGAGAGAGCCCACACATTGATGATTCTTCTTCCTACAGCACCGTCAATGTTCCAAAACCAGAAAGGAAACACTGAAGCATAGAATATTTCTTCTCCTAGCGTTGTTCCAAATTTGAAAAGCCAGTACCAGTAGTAGTTATGAATCACATAATTTTGAGGACTTGAATCAGAGTCTGACGATTCTCCATCACTGCTGGATGTGGTAACTTCTTTCACCTGAAAGAAAAACACACAGATGGGTTACCAATGTTTTCGTTTATTCAAGTGTATACAAATAGATATAATAGTGATACATAAAAATTATGCCTACTGTTGCTGGAGTGGAATGAATGCTGGATGATGAAGGTTGTTGGTTGGAATTCTTAATTGGGGAATCTCTTCTCTCCAACCCAAAATAACGTTGAATATTGGCGACGTGTATGGGCTCGTTCAGATACAGAATCCATTGCCAAATAAAGTTCAGCATCATTTCAAAAGTATCGTGTCGATAATTTTTCGGGCGACACGATAAATGATATGCAAAATGCAGTTATGCAGGAATGTGTGGACTCGCACAAATCGAGCACTCACGGACACGACACGAATCACGGAACGACCGAATCGATGTTTTCTCCGATCTGTCACGCCAAACACTAATGCCAATTTTATTGAAGCTGGCCTACTGGTATTAACTTTTATCAACCCACCAGGGACCAAGGCAACCCAAGTAGTCAAGTACACCCAACGCCCAACAAGTGAAGCAACAACACGACAACACGATCACCACAGATCTGTGACATCACAGTCCGCAGTTTCCGCACTCTGCACAAGTAGTCATCCACAATTCCACCGCTCCCACAGTCCCACCCATAGGTGGAGATAGGCCATTTCTCTGATGTTGCTGGTTAGGGGAGGAAGAACAGAGCCATATGAGGAGAGTAAGGGGCTATGGAAATGATATGATAAGCCTAGCAACTTGTGTAAGTGCCAGCCCTTAATCAAGCACTGATGACTCACAAAGATTGTGTAGCTGATAAACACATCGTTGTTTTTTAGTCAATTAGTCATGTACTCACAAGTCCACCCAGGTCGACCAAGGTCCACCTTCCAAAAGTCACTTGTCATAATGAACATGCATGAACATATTTTAGTAAACTACAGCTAAAGAGTAGATGCCATGACCTTCATTTTCTTTAATGCTTCAATCGCATCAGCTTTTTTGTTTATCTTGATAATCCTGATTATGATATCGCTTGACGTCAGTGGAAACTGGTTAAGGAAACAGAACGCGCAATGGAAAATGTATTCGTTAAGTATTTTAATATTAAAACGATGTATTGATAGGTCGACGGTAGTTAGTCCTTAGATATAACGCCTAAGTTTAATGTCTCGGGGCGTCCCGAGTATTTGATGCACCTATACAGCTATTACGGGGTCACTGACAGTGCTTTAATTCCGGACAGAACGACAGAATTGGAGATCTGCGTATTAGAGATCTACTTACTCATAGTCTTAAATTATACTTTAAGCGGGTCTATTTGGTATGGGTAGTTTCGCCCGACAAAACTTAACATCGACACCTATTCGACTTTCTTTCGACAGGTGGCGACACTACCTCGACAAATATGCGAAACTATTTCGACAATAAATGCGAAAGTACTTCGACAAATATGCGAGACTATTTCGACAAATTTGCGAAAGTACTTCGACAAATATGCGAGACTGTTTCGACAATTAAACCGTCTCGAAAGAAATTTGTATGTTGTCTGTTGAGCAATTATCCCTTTAGCCCCAATCGTCGTGTTTTGTTTGATTGGAATGTTTAACAGTTGTCTGCTATTATTAGCTGTTTAACAGTTGTCTGTGGTCTGTGCTTATTAGCTGTCAAAATTTTTAGTTATCTATACTTATTATCCAAAACATAAAGCAAAGACCCAAGTAACACACTTTATTGGGCCGATGTCGGCCCGATCGAATTTTTGGTTGGCAATATCGGCCAACTTAGCCGACTCTCCCCCAACTCTCAGCCGACCGTTTAAAAAATGCCAAGTTTTTATGTTGGCCTCAGATATCGGGCCGACATCTATATGAGAAACAATCCTGATAAATTTTTTTAATACGTTCTTATCCCCTAACATTTTTGTAATAAAATAAATTTCAGCGTTTTGCTAAAGAACCAAATTGTATTTTATGTCAGACGAAAAATACATGACATTAACGAATAAAAATGTTTCGATTAATAGTTAGAAAGAGTGATGGGTTGGATCAATCTCGCCAAGTTGATATAAATTTAAAAAATATAAATTTTATTTTATGAAATAAAGTGAATAGGCCTTTTATAAGTGACTTCCCTTTTATAGTTTTTTTATCTGCTTGGAATAAGAAAAAATCTAGAAAATTAAAATATTCTTAAATTACAGCATTATATAGAATTGTAACCTTTGATAGAATCCAAAAGACTCAAACAAATATGCGCTGAACGATTCTAATGATCCGGCCATGCTATAGGCCTACATTCATTGGCGAGTTGAGAAAGAATATGGTAAACAAGATGGTGATCGCCATACAAAACATCAAACTGATTGGCAGAAAATTTAACGAGTTCATCAGCATATAGAATCTTTTCTTCGGTTAAATTCTCTGATGTGAGCAAACGAATTGCGAAGACGTGTACATTCCAAAAATGTTCATACCATTCCTTCCCTATTACCTGCTTCGAAAGAATCAAGCCTACATATTAAAGAAATACCTGACTGTTTTAATTCAAAATCAGTTGTTTGACACTGTTGAACCATCATTTCCGTGTCTGATTCTTCAAAATCAAAACTGCCTCCATCTCAATAATTTCTTGTTTGACATTTACATCAATATTTAAAAATATTTCTCTATGACCACCTCTAAGTAATATTTAATTAATTATAATATGCTTAAACCATTATAATGATAGTGTATATTAGTAATTGAAGCAATTAAAAATTGCAAAGTAATTGAAAAATAAGTTCATAGTTCATACATGCAAGCCAAAAAACGTATTAGTACAACATGCAAATACGCTTTCAATTCTGGAGAAAGATAAAAATTCTTGAATTATTCCGAATTAAGGCCGCAATTCCGCATACCTCCAGGAATTAAAATTTAGACAAAACATTTAAATATAATATTGTTATATGAATTCTTATTACATAACTGTTGTGGTCCAGTGGTTAGCGAGCGTGCATAGCAAGTGTAAGATTGATGGTTCAAATCCAGTCTCAATCATAAGTTGTAACTGTCAAACTATAAATATGAAAGAATTCACAAGTGAATAGGAACAAGAAAAATAATAGGTGAAGACAGAAGAAATTTTTTTTTGTTTTTTGTTGCATGGGGTATTAGAGCGACTTCAGCCCGGATATCGGGCCTACTCAGATCGGCGCGCCAAACTGAGCTCCAGCCGATATCGGTTTAGGTTGGCACGTGATATCGGCTAGGTACAAATGCCAACATGGTCCGATATCGGACCGACAACATGTGTTACTTGGGGAGAAGACATTTTCTAAAAGGGAAACAATTAAATCAATCAAAGCCTGAAGAAGAAATTTCGACCGGAAAACCAGCTTAGATTCAGGTATATTTTCACTGTTTTTTTTTCTATACTTATGGTAACTTGTATGTTTCAAACACTTTAAATTTGAATAGCTAGGAAACCAAATAGTTTCAATTCAAGACCTTATTGTTTGTATCACAAATCAAACCATTTCATCTAAAACCATGAAAGACTATACGGATTTCTTAACCATGGTAAGCCATTGTGGTAATTTCTGTTTGACTTTTAACGTTAACCTAAGCATAATAATTAACAGTTCTTTTATTTTATTCATTCTAGGTATTATATCACATTTATTTATGTGATTTTTACAGTGATTTTTTACACATATTTACACTACATTTCACACTGACAACGAAGAAGATTCTTTCAATGAATAATCCTCTCCAACTCCATGCGTTAAAAGTACCATAACCTTCATCGGATATAGGTTCTTTGAATTTGAGAACTTCATTTTTACACAATTCTCTTGAATTTTACAATATTTTGAAGATGAATGACTAACGTTTGAGTAAAAGAAGAAATCAAATTAGAATTTGAAAATATTTATTTAAATCAGGAAGATAAATCATTGAAGATGAAGTTGTTTAAGTTCAAGTTCAAGTTGTTTAAGTCGGTTGTGTAGATGATTGCCAACACACGGCGAGGTCAATGCGGCAACTTATCTTTGCTAGTGAGGCCGTGGCGGTGAATAGTTGCGGCACCCTTTATTGCTTGTAGTTGGTGTCAACCTTGTTAGCGAACACCACAAGGGACTCGTCATTCTTACGTCTCTTACTTCTCCGAAACTGACTGAAGCCTCGAAATGACTTTGTCTCTGGATTGGCCAGTGCATTCTGCATACGACAAAAAAAGACGTATAAAGACACGTCAAAAGTAAAACATGTCAATAAGGTATTTTCCGTCTTCTTGTGAACATCATCTTAATACATATCGCTTTGAGTGAGTTGTATCATCTGAATCATGGAAGAAAGAATTGACGTAAGAGAAGAACCCGGTGACAGACATGGCTCAGTTCATTACGTTTCAAGTGACGATTATATTTACTGTAAAGATCGTGGAAGGTAAAAATGCTATTTTTGTAATGCTTTTCTTTATGAACTGTATGTAATGATGTGTGTTTTTCTTCTACCTTAAAGGAAGGAAATGGTGTATTTTAAATGTCGACATTTCGAAAGATTTTCTTGCGGTAGCAGAATGAAATCCGTTGACGGCGTTTTTTACAAAACTGGACGGGAGCACAATCATGGCCCTGGTATGTTATGCAAATTATTATTTTTTACTTGCAACCTAGTTTGAATAGTCTTTTTTTCCTTTTGTTACAAGAAACACAAGAATTGCGCCGGATTGCTGCAGTCAACGAATGTGTTCGCTTGGCTGGGGAACGTCACGGAAGTCTGAAAAAAATTTTCGAAGAAGTCCGTCAACGGTAATTAACATATTTGTTGACTCATTACTTGTTATTATATTTATCTCTCCTGTTTTTAGCACCAATGTCACGTTGACTTTTGACGCTGCGCTTGAAAAGCGCATGCAAGTTGCTCGTATGAAAAACCATCCACGTATACCAGAGACATATGCAGAGATGACGGATATTCTCAACAAATATTCAAAATACGGGTAGCTATCTTGTTTGCATTAAATTAAATTTCATTTTTAATTACAAGTGAATCGGAATTTTACAGGAAAACCAAAAAGGGTCACAATTTTTTCAGTGGATGCGTCGAAGAGGAGACCGATGGCGTTAGATCGTTTGCTTTTATCTTCTTGTCCTTGAACATTATGTCACTGCTTTCCGAGGTGACACAACTTGCTTCCGACGGCACCTTTCGTAGCTCCCCAAGGATGTTTCAGCAGCTTTTCACCATCCATGTTACGTATCGTGGCAAGGTAAGTTCAATCACAGATGTTCCGAATTTTCAAAGATTATTGTATTGATGTTCGTTTGTTCGTTACAGACTTTACCTTTTGCTTACGTCCTAATGACTCATCGTAACCGAAAGATCTACGACGCCTCCCTACGTCACATTCTTGATGAGTTCAAAAAACACAATCCAGCAGCGTCAATTGATCAAATAGAATTAGTCATCTCGGACTTCGAGCCTGCTATTCTTGGTTCCATGGGCAGTGCATTTCCGAACGCCAGACCGCGCGGCTGCTGGTTCCACTACGGACAAGCAATCTTCCGAAAAACGCAAGAGTTTGGACTTCAGCAGGAATATCAGAAGAAGGGGGTTGTTTACCTTATCGTCAAGCAATTAATTGCGCTCGCCCTCTTACCCGAGAACGAAATCTTCCAGGGATTTTCGGTATATTTTGAATTTCTTATGAATTATTCAATATGTTCAATATTGTCAGTATGATTTTGATTTACATCGATACTTTTTTACAGGATATCAAAAGAAAATATGCGGATGAACTTTCCAACCAACCCCAAGTCGTCCAAGATGCCGTCAAGTTACTCTATGCTTACTACATGAATTATTGGTTTCTTGAAGTTGAACCGGTAACATTCAGCGTTTATCGTGACAACAATCGAACAAACAACGCCATCGAATGCTGGAACCGTGGGTTCAACGAGCGCGTCCTAGTTGCTCATCCTGGTTTCTTCGAGTTCATGAGTAAGAATTTATTTTTAATAAATAGGCTAAGAGAAGGAACTAATTTTTTTGTAAAGCTTTTTTGATTGACGCCAATGACTGCTCTGAACGAGATTTGGATGGACTAAGAAGTGGCTTGAGTTTATCCCGCGATAAATCTGCTTCTTACCGTACAGTCGATAGAAAGTTGATGAAACTTTGGGGAGAGTTAGATGAAGAAACCATATCCCGTGTTCTTTTTCTGGAATTGGCCTCTAATTTCTTTGAACCTGATCGGGTAACATAGAATATTTTTTTGAAACGTTTAATTTGACTTAATTTTTTTTGCTTATCTTCTCATAGACATTGCCGCGTCCCACCTTTAACACCGCTAGAGCTCCGGCAAGACCAAGGAATCGCCAAGGGCAGCAACGACTTCGAGCTGGAGCAGCACACCCGAGGACTAATAGGCCTAGAGCCAGACCAGCAGCCCCTGGTAAATTACAATGCTAATCTGTTTGAGAATATTTAACAATTTGTTCTTTTAATAGCTCTAGATGCTCCTGCTTTGCCACAGCAAGCCGTGCCGCCAGCAGCCCCTGGTAAATTACAATGCTAATCTGTTTGAGAATATTTAACAATTTGTTCTTTTAATAGCTCCAGATGCTCCTGCTTTGCCACAGCAAGCCGTGCCGCAAGAGCAACCTTTAACACCACCGGTTGCGCCAGTAGCACCTCCACGAACTCGACGAAACGCCACTCGACTCGCCATCACTGCAACGGCTGCTGAACCCATTGCTAATTCCACCACCGTCGAGCCCATCGCTTCTACTTCATCGGATAACCGTTCAAAGAGAAGAAACGACATCAATGTTAGTGACAGTAGCCGCCCCAAGCGCATCTGTAGAAGGCCTACTCGTTTTAACGACTTCGCTGTTTCTGAGCCCCCATCGACTTCTGCAGACAAATCAAGAACTTCATTATCTCCCGTCTCAGTGCGTTCAAGATGTCGCAACTGTTCCATCAATCCACAACAATTCACTTTTCTTCCATGCAACCATTCTCTTTGCTCCGGCTGTATGACCATTTCTATCCCTCTCCGTCAGTGTGCTCGTTGTCAACTGCCATTTCAAAATATGACGGTGCTTGTTTGATATTTGTGATTTCATGAACCCAGATGTTTAATACAAATTTTGATACAGAATTATTAGCAAAAGCATTGAAGTGGAGTTGAATACAGCTGCTTCCGCATTTTTTTTGTCAATTTAGATTAGAAATTAGAATATACTGTCGAAATAGTTTCGCATTTCTTGTCGAAACAGTCTCGCATATTGTCGAAATAGTCTCGCATATTTGTCGAAATAGTCTCGCTGTCGAAAGTAAGTCGAATAGGTGTCGATGTTAAGTTTTGTCGGGCGAACGTCAGCATCCCGTCTATTTCTCCCCAGTTTTTATTTTCAAGTCTCTTAAATCAAAAGAGACGCGGTGACGTTTCCAAAAAATAGTACCTAGACTCCTTATAAGAGCAGGATAATTAATTTGATTAGAATTAATTAGAAGAAATAGCCATCCTCTTTATACTTTGCCGTAGCTCAAATCCCAATGACATCTGATAGGACTTTACCGTCTTCTTAATTACACGTAAATTAACCAATTCAAGTGTTTAACTTTTTAGACATATTAAACATAGCCATAGCTAATAAGTTCATTTGTTAAAAGTTTCAATTTCTTTTGAGAACTGACAAATTTTAAAGAATAAGTAAATAAATCTTCGTGCTCGCTCTGCATTTTTTTCTCCCCCAGCCAGATCTCCCCTTCGGCCTTCAACCCGTCTTCCCTCTACCGATGCCAGGCAATGCCCAGTGTATAGGTGAAGAATTCAATCAAATAATTTCAATTTCGATGAAATAATTTGTACGCTTTTAATGAAAACGTTTTTATTAACTATTAAATAAATTTTAAAGCACGAAACGAATATTTTTATAACATTTTAATACCAAAGCCTGGTTTAAAAATTATCCATCTATCGGTAAAAGTTGCATCTTGATAATTCTGATTATGAAATCGCTTGACGTCAGTGGTTACTGGTTAAGGAAGTGAGCCGCGCAATTGACTTTCAAGGAAGTGGTTTTGATTTCTAAAAATCAAAAGGATGTTCTGTACGCCATTATACTCGTTAGACTAGCACCTATAATAAAATGTGAACAAAATAAATCATATGAATTATGAACGTTCACAATCAATTGAAGCTGCCGTGTTCCGGCCGGTCCCTTTTTGTTAATATTTAAAAACGGGTCTTTTTAGTACTGGAGTAGCAAAGCTAAATTAGAAGACACGTCAATCCCAAATTATTTATATATTCCCGCGAAGCAGTCGACAATTTTACACCCAAGTGCCATCTAGCGCTCGAATAACGAATAGTCAACAGTCATATAACTAGATAAGTGTTTTGATGGTTTTGACAGATAGGAAATTTTGCTGTCCATTTTTTTGAGCAGCTTTTTTCATGGAAAATGATTGAGACGAGCGACTTCTTCAGCAAAACTGTGCAGCATCTTGCACGATCGCTGGCCCACATCGAAAATACGCCATGGGAAAAGGTGCCGAAACATTTAAGTCAACGTGAAAACAAGTCCTAACTTACCTGTACTTTTCTTGCCCTACTTCTTAGGTGTCAAATCTGTTTAACCTTTGCCCTGTCAAAGGTGCTAGAGATGAATACAAATTGGATCACCGTGGCCAATCAGCAGTTATTGCCCTTGGAATTTATTACTTGGAGTCCCGTCTAAACTTCCCCAACAGTCCATTCCCTCACAAAAACAAAATACTGCCGTACTTTTTTGACTTGATGAGGAACCTTCCCCTTGCACGATGGACAGACAGCCAGTTGCTGTTTCACAATCGTTGCTTGCCCACATCAGAATGTTTTGCTTTTTCCATGACCACACTCCTGTGTGACGTTGCAGTGCTTGATGAAGAAGCCAGAGCAGAAATCCTTGATTTCCAGGTCACCTTCCTGATTGAGATCTCTCAACTTATTCTAAGCAAAAAGCAAGACTCAGAGAATCCTCCCAATGTTGTTTTATGCAAGCGTATTGTCCCCCTGCTGTTTGGACATGCCAGAGCCATGGGCCGTTTCTCCACCCCACTTTACCTGAAGCTTTTTCCGAAACCGACTCCACCCGTTCTGGTTCGAACCGAACCCTCTTCGACGAAGAACAGAAGTTTTTCAAATTTTCGCTCCATTATTCCGCAGTCTTTGTCGACCACCATCTTCGCCAACATTGACTCGTTCCATTCTAAAGGTAACAGCAAAGAAGAGGACGATTCTTCGACAATATACTTCCGAGCCTTTGGGTCCAGCTTCGAAGTGACGACCAATTGCCACTCGATTCAGTTTACCGTGTCTCATCTCGAGGCCATTCTCAGAGTCGCCCAGCTAAGTCTGTTGGAGAAACCGGTGCTCAAGTATCTGGACGGTCTGGCCAGTGAAATATTTTCGTCTCAATCGGCTTGCAAGTACCCTTACAAATCATTCAGCGAAACCCTCAACTTGGTCCTGGTGACGGTCCTCAAGCAAATACTGAGCGGCCACGGTCAGCTGCCGCTCAATTTCATGACGGACATTCAAGAATTGGTGCGATCACTTTTCACTTCGGGACAGACGGAGTTACAGAGTCGACATTTCGACCAGCATAAGCATTTGTTGATGGAATCCAAAGCCACCAGTAGTACTCTAACAAGCGCCACCAGGTATTTGGATTTTAAATTTTAAATTAAACTCGATTAATTTTCCTTTCTTTATTCTTCATTCAGGTATCGGCTAACAGTTCAGGCCAACGCCTCTTGTGTAGATTTGCTGGTATGGGCGGCCATGGAAGAAGTCACGGCCGAAAGCGTCCTCAATCGATTGGCGGACAAGATCCACTCGAAAGACAACAACCACCTCATCATGGCTCATTTGCCGTTGTTGTTGGTGTGCCTGAAAGCCCTAGGCCAGTTGGCCGTCAAGTTCACTCACCTGGCGTCCAACGTTATCGCCTGTTTGCGGGACTTTCTTGTAAGTCCGTCGCCGATTCTCTTGCGACTACACCACCAATCGCAGACGCAGAATTCAAATCAGAATGTGGATGATCCTCTGGTTCTTTCGGCCCGGGCGGCTTTCGAGCGACTCAGAGAGGCCAGCATTGACAATCTCTGCCTGGCCTTAAAAGCCGGCATGCAGGTGGACCCTAACTGCGTCCAGGCATTTCTGGCCAGCGTCTCGAATCGCCTCTTCATGGCTGAGAACTCGGACAACGAGAGTGCCCTCATCGCCAACAACACTGTCATCACATTGGGTCACGTCGCCGTCACTTTGAAGGAAACGGCACGTACCGCCGAGTCCATTCTGCAGTTCTTCCAGGTGCGTTTCTGTCATCCACCGTCACCGCTGGACGTTTTGATTGTCGACCAGCTTGGCTGCATGGTGCTGGCCAAGAGCGAAGTTCACATTTGCGACGAGATTATGCGGATGTTTACGTCCATTACGGTCGAAGATTGCAGCACCGTTTATTCGGCTCAGAGCCAGGGAGGTGCTGGTGGTGACATGGCGACGGACAAGACCAAAAATCAGTACCGTCACGTTTCGCAGGCCGTTTTAAACGCGTTGGCAAACGTGGCCAACGGGATCCAGGGAGAAAACGAAACCAACGAACTCTTAGTCCGATTGTTGGAGCTCTTTGTTCAGTTGGGTTTGGAAGGCAAGCGAGCTTCGGAGCGGTCCGCTTCGCTCATGAAAGGTATCACAATTTGATTGTCTGATTATTGTAACGTTTTTAATTGATTCATTCATTTATTCAGCCTCGAGCAGCGCTGGCAACTTGGGGGTCCTGATTCCTATAATAGCAGCCGTTATTCGACGAATGCCGAGTATGGCCGGTGCCGGTCCCATCAAGCCTCGCCTGCACAAACTCTTCCGCGATTTCTGGCTCTATTGCGTCGTCATGGGCTTCACACTGCAAGAGTCTGGATTGTGGCCGGACGAATGGTACCGCGGCGTGGTGGAAATCGCCGTCAAGTCACCGTTGCTGGTCTCTCAGACGTCGCTGCGCTCAGAGTTGCGCGAATTACAGTACACGTCGGCCTTGCGCAACGAAAGCATCTCGGTCAACGAGCTGACGGATTTGAAGAATCAAATTCTCCATCTGTTGGACAATCCAACTGAAGTCGTCCCTCTGGTCAAGAATCTCTCGTTTGCCCAGTCGTGTTACCTCTTCTCTGTCTACAGTCTCGAAACTCTGAGGGTGAAAAACGCAGCCGATACGAGTTTCGATGCCATTTTCGAGTACCTTTGCGATCCGGTCATTCAAAAGGACAAATCGGGAATGTGGCAATGTTTGCTGAGCGTCGGCGAGCGCGTCTTTGCCATCTTCCTTGACGTTTTGTCGTCGAAACCCAAAGACAATCGACGCGAAGTGGAACTCGAGAGACACGCCCAATATCTGCTGGTCCTCTTCAATCACGTCCAGCGACAGATTCGCAAAGTGGCCGATCGCTGCCTATCGTCGCTAGTCGATCGTTTTCCGCATCTTCTCTGGAATCAGAACGTCCTGTTTGCCATGCTGGACATTCTTGAGGTGTTGAGCGGTTCCTTGCATCTGGACCCTCATCAGGGCCCTAGTCGATTGGCCGTGCCCAATTCTCCTCACTCGATCGTTCTGATGGACACGCAAGAAGCTCGTGAGGGAATTGTCAAAGATTTCTCTGATCGCTGCCGTGAAATTCTGGCCGAGGCCATCAAATGGGCCCCTGAATCGACCCGGGCTCGCCTTCAGGAATATTCTCATCGCCAGGGTGGATCCTATTCGGGACTGTTGAGTCACCACGCCGGAATGGCTCTGCTCATCAACGAGTCACTGCACACATTCGCCTCTCTCAACTGCCAATGTTCGCCTCTTGCCAAACAAACGCTGGACAAGTTGCCGTCATGCGTCAAGTGCGACTCGCCGAGGTTCATCGCCGTTTTGGGCAAGCGCAACCGCTACTCCGGTCAAGTGGCCGGGATGTTCAGCTGCCTGGAATCGGACAAACAGACGACCAACAAAGAAAACATGGAGGAGAAATTGTCACGCCAGTTGATGGAAGACATGCGCCAATCGTGTCTGGCCAAAGACGAAAAGGCCCATTGCCGGGCGTTGTGGTGCGTTACATCAATTTCTTTCCATTTCAAAAATCAATTGTCTTTAACTTTTGAATTATTTGTTATTTTTTAAATGCGTCATTCAGGTGCATCGCCGCCCTTCTCATCCGCATTGAGGGCGTTTGTCGTCCTTTACTTCACTCGATCGCCTGGTCGCATTTAGAACTTTTCACGAGCGGGGCCGTGAGCGCCGCCGTCGAGTGTTGGCAGTGGACCATTTCGGCTCGGCCGGATCTCGAGTTTTGCTTCCTGCAAGAGATGTCGGCCGCCTGGCAGTACGCCTTTGAAAAGCGGATGGGTCTTTTCGCTGTCGAAGACGAAGACGCTGTCGTCAGTCCTCTGGCCGTCCACGAAGGTGCCGTTTTGCTTCCGCCAGCTCCTTTGGTCGAGCCACACGACCTGTGGATCCGTTTTCTCATCGAGCGCATCGAAATAGCCAAACACTGCAGTCAAGATCAGGTGAATTTCCCCTTCAATTGAATTTCAATTCCATTTTTTTGAGAATTTGAACTGATTTCATTTCAATCTATTCATTTTGTTGCGTCGTTTTAGGTCGAGCTGTTTGCCCAAATGTTTGACGTGACTCTGCCGTTTGATGTTGGCAGCCGCAAACCTCGAATGAGTCGTCATCCGGCAGCAGCCGGAACTCGCTTCCGTTTGCTTCAGTGCGCCCTGTCTTTACTCCAGGGTGACATGTTGGCTCGCTCCCTTTCCAAGAACCTCCTGCGCGAACGAGTCTATCAAACTTGCCTCGACTATTTCTGCTGCCGCCCTCAATGCCCAAACAAGAAGCGGATGCCCGAGCTGAGAGAAGATGCTCTGTCTATGATCCGCTTTTGGCACACTATGCATTCCGACAAAAAGTATCTCAAGCAGAGTCTTGTCGGCAATGATCAGGTACATTTTTTTTTGTTTTGGGGGGTTCACTCTGTTCTCTTCCGCACTTCCGGCCGTAAATAACAGTTTTTATCCTTTTTGCCCTCACTCAGAATGACGACACCATTTCGACGTTTTCATCCAATTATCAACTCGCGGGTGGTGGTGGTGGAGGATCGTTGGCTGGTGACCGGCCGGTCGTCGGCGGAAGCGGCAACAGCAGCACGCTCCAACCGCCGACCTCTTCACGAAACAATTACGATGTCCGTTCCAGCGCGTCGTCAACGGATCTGACCCGGGGAACGGCGTTGGCTGGCGCTGGTTGGGCCAACACAGTGCCGCTTAATAACGCGACGGCCATGAGTTCCTTGTCACGACGAGTCAACCGGATGAAACGAGCAACTAATCCGGACAATTTCGTCAAGGATTACATCAAGAAACGCAACCTGATCTTGTCTCTTTTGGCCGCCGAGGTGGAATTCTTCTCCACGTGGTTGAATCCGCTTTCTCTACCGGAATTACAGTTGCCCGGTGAGGATGTGGTGAATTCGTGGCGCGCCCAACAGATCACAGAACGAGTTTGGAGGGACAATGTCCGACTGGCTTGGGACATCAGCCCCGTCTTGGCAGTCCGGATGGCCGCTCGGCTTCGATCCGCCGCCGGAGTAGAACGTGAAATCCAGCGGCTGGTTCAGCTGACTCCGAGCTGCGTCGCTCACATACCCGAGGCTCTCGATTACCTCGTCACGCCCGACAGCATCATCAACGAATCGCCCGAGTTGACTCACGCCCTTTACTGGTCCAGGGTTCATCCGGTGAAAGCTCTGGCCTTCTTTTCCCGCCAGTATCCTCCTCATCCCATCACGGCTCAATTGGGTAGGTGCATCGCCATTTCTTTTGATTTCTACTTTTCCTCAAATGATTTAATTTTCTTATTTTAATTTTTTGTTTCGTTTGTTTGTTTATTTGTAGCCGTTCGATGCCTCAACTCGTATCCACCGGACGCTGTCCTCTTTTACGTTCCCCAACTTGTCCAAGCCGTTCGCTACGACAACATGGGATACGTCGTCGAATTCATTAAAATCCTTGCACAGAAATCGCAACTGGCTGCTCACCAGCTCATCTGGAACATGCAGACCAACAAGTTCACCGACGAGGAAGGTCACACCAAAGACGACGATCTTTACGACACGCTAGAAAATCTGATCGAATCCATTCTCACTTCGCTCTCCGGTCCAGCCAAAAAGTTTTACGAGCGCGAATTTAATTTCTTCGAGAAAATCACGGCCGTTTCGGGCGACATTCGACCTTTTCCCAAAGGTGCCGAGCGCAAGAAAGCCTGTTTGGAACAATTGTCAAAGATCGCCGTCCAACCGGGATGCTACTTGCCGTCCAATCCCGAAGCGCTGGTCATGGACATTGACTACAACAGCGGGACGCCGATGCAGAGCGCAGCTAAAGCTCCGTATTTGGCCCGCTTCAGAGTTCTACGCTGCGGATTGCTTGAACTAGAACATCGCGGACTCGGTAGCGACGCCGATCCTTCTTCCGCAATCGCCGCTAATGACGGCAACGAAAATTCCGCCAATCAAGAAGATAACAGCAATTTAGTCTGGCAAGCTGCTATTTTTAAAGTGGGCGATGACGTTCGACAAGACATGCTGGCCCTTCAGGTTTGCATCATTTTCTGTCGACAAAATATTCACGTGTAATTGAATTAAATTACCTTTTTCAGGTCATTTCGTTGTTTAAAAACATATTCCAACAAGTGGATTTGGATTTGTTTCTTTTCCCTTACCGAGTAGTGGCCACTTCGCCCGGTTGCGGAGTCATCGAATGTGTTCCCAACGCGAAATCGCGCGACCAGCTCGGCCGCCAAACCGACGTCAACCTCAACGACTATTTCATCAATAAATATGGCGACGAGATGACCCAAGAGTTCCAGACAGCCAGGCGAAATTTCATACGTTCCATGGCCGCTTACTCTTTGGTCGGTTTCCTTCTACAGATCAAGGATCGCCACAACGGCAACATTATGATCGACAGTGAAGGGCACATCATCCACATCGATTTCGGCTTCATGTTTGAAAGTTCCCCCGGAGGCAATTTAGGTTGGAAAATTTGAAAAAAGATCATCTTTCATTTAATAAAAAAAAAAAATATTCAATTTAATATTTTAAATCAGGATTTGAGCCGGACATCAAATTAACGGAAGAAATGGTGATGATTATGGGTGGCAAAATGGAAGCGCCACCGTTTCGCTATTTTATGGAACTGTGTGTGCGTGCCTATTTGGCCGTTCGTCCTTACCGCGAGGCCATTGTGTCTCTTGTCTCGTTAATGCTCGACACCCGACTGCCCTGCTTCCGAGGGCAGACTATCAAATTGCTGCAGGCCCGTTTCGTCCCCATGGCCTCGGACCGAGATGCGGCCAATCACATGATCAACATTGTACGCTCGTCGTTCCGTAACATCCGCACCAGAACTTACGACATGATTCAATACTATCAGAATCAAATTCCTTACTAGTAAAAATGAATTGTTGTTGCTGTTTCGTTATGTAATAGCGTCACTTGAAATTAGCTTAATATTCATTCACTAAAGGTTGTTGAGACTAGTCTGTGTTTTACTTTTACCTAATTTTGCTATTTCAGAAATAAATAATATATACACAAACACACAGCACGGGACCGTGAGTCTTAAAATATCTCTCTGTAGACCTTAATCAAATTAAAAGTATGTGAAAAGCCAAAAGTGGTGCTCAGCTAACGCCAATGCGCACCACTGTGGCGGATGTGTGCCATTCAGGCAGAGCCATTTACTTATCGTTACTTCCATCTTCTTCTTTATCATCATCATCATCATCATCTTCATATTATAAGAGAATTTTACAATCGTTCAGCGCCAAAAAATAGCATTTCGTTTGATCTCCTATAACCAGCATTTTTCCGGTATCGATCATCAGATCGCTGCTTTGAATATTAGTGGGAATGTACACTATATCAATTGGCCTAAATACGGAGTTGCATTATATCGTAAAGGAACCACGCTTAGGCAAAAAATAAAAATGAAGACTTGTATACTCAATTTTATATTAATAA